>NDXB01009312.1:32762-46859 GCA_002631895.1 Agapornis roseicollis
AAAAAAAAAACCAGAATTTCCCTCTGAGAAACTACAAAAAAAAAAAAAAAAATTATCTGTGACCTTCCAGATGATGTTGGGTACCCCATGAAAGAATAAGAAGAAATAGGTTATGACCCTGAGAAAGGAAATGAGCCCTGGTGAAAGCTTTCACTAATGCTCACTAATACTCAGGGAGTACAAGAAGCCTGATGTCAAAACTGATGAAAGCTTTGATGCTGTGGAAAGATACAGTGAGTATTTATGCCACAGAAGAAGCTGAGAACTGACTTCAGCAGGCAGAGTTGATGATTCACATAGTTGTACTTTGCATTTATGTTCATACTTGTCTTTGAGGCATATCTTAGCTTTTCATATTACCCTAAATCCCTAGGGAAAATGCATCTTATCTTGGTATTTCTGGTACACCTCCCAGTCTGTGAAGATAGTTGTTTGTCCATAACCGAAGAGGGTGCTGGAAAAACTAGGAGCTAAATAATGGAGAATTGTATCAAATAAGTGTATTGCAGACAAGGTTTCTACCAGAATTTTCTGAAATCTTGAAAAAATCCTGTACATAATTCATAACAGCTTTGGCTTGTAAACCGGCACTTCGTTTGCATATGACAGTTGATTTCATTAATCTTGGCAGTATTAAGGGGCAGTATTTTAAAATAAATTAATATTCTGGAACACTTTCCTGCATGAGCTCTGCATAAACAGACTTTCAGTAGGATTCCTCTTTCTACTCTTTAGTTTCAATAAACTGCTTAAAGAAGAGAGAGCAGGAGTAGCCCAACCTTAGTTTTGCCATGGCTTCCCAAAATTAAGAAATACTCCCTTTTTTACTTCAAATTAAGAGACATGAAAGGCAAGTTTTTAAAAGCTTTTCCCTTGTTTTCCTCTGAACTAAGTAAACTGGAGAGGTGCAGTGAAAAGTTGGAACAGTTGTTTTAAAGATTTGAAAATTAACTTGTTTCCTTTCCCAAGAACTTACATACTTGCTTTCAAATACAGTGCCCAGACTGTGCCCTGTTTATAGTTTATACTAATGCATAAAAGTATTTGATGTCTTGATCACAGGCACTGGCTACTTATGCAGAAGGTAGCAATCGGTTATCAGAACGATGAGAAAGCAGTGCCATCACAGTTTGTGATCAGCAGCATTAAAAGGTCAGCATTTCATTATTTTTCTTACTGTATAGCTTTTGTTGGATAAAATTACTGATTCAACTAGAGCCTGTATAGTCAGGAGTCAAATAGTGGAGTTGTCTCACAGGTTTACTTTGCCTACTCCAGTACTGGGTGTAGCTGATGCTGAAGGTGAAAGAACAAATAGGAGACAATCTGAGTTTTAAGAATGGTAAATTACTGACTTTTCATACTACCCATGGACACCCAGGTCAGGAACAGCAATAGGTGATGTTAAGTTTCTTTCAAAATTAATTTTTTCCATGTGGCTGGTGAAATTGAGAGCCTCTGGCCATGCATTAGGCCTGTGAAATGGAGGAGCTTGTCCACAACAGGCAGGGGGCTGTGAAGGTTTGTTTCTTACACCCTTCGCCCAGCTGCAGAGTGGAACCACATTAGCTCTGCTGTCTGGGTCTTGGACTCCTGTAAAGGCTTGTGTGTCAGGATTTGTTGCACAGTGTGAAAACTAACCATTAAACCAGCATACTTGTTTGTCAGTGAGCTGATATTAATTAAACTCGTTCAATTTAGAGTAATAAAATAAAATAAATTTTGCCAAGTGTTAGAGTTTTAAACACAGTCTAGCATCTGAAAAACATCTTGTTTGTTTTGGACTAGCACATCACCACCATGGAGCTGGAATTTTGCTAACAGCTCCTCATACGTGAGCCAGAAGGGAGTAAAACAGTCTGCTCTCACTCCACTGCCTTTTTCTGGTGCAAACAAATGATTAAGGTCATGAAGGCATGTTTGTCAGTAAGTCAAGCAGACTTTAAACCCTCACCTGGGGCTGATGAACACAAAAATGCCATATTTCGTAGTCTTCCAGATCAGCACCATGGTTTCAGGCAAAGTTTGTATTTTATGTAACATTTAATATCTTGGTAGTTGCCAACTGCAATGGGGTGAAACACTGTATACCAACTGTCAGCCTCATGCAAACATTTAAAAAACAGATGCTAAATCTTTGAAGTCATTGTTAAGTTTAATAGCTTCAGAAAATCATTACTCAAATGCATTCCCTAAGGTCTTTTTGTCAAGTTCCTGAGGACCAAAACTTAAAACAAAACAAAACAACCCTCCAAGAATTTATCTGGCAATTAAGAGGAATTTTTCTAAAGTTTTTCTGTGGAATTAGCATATCGTGATTCCTAGAAGCTGTATTGCTAAACACAGACAGGGTTTTCTGAATGCTCATTGAATAGTCTCCAAACTGCCTGCCAGTCATATATACTGCATAAAATGCCAGTTGCCATCTTTTGTGTTTTGGGCACATTCCCTGTAAACTATCGCAAAAGCACAATGTGGTAACATGTGCATCTAAAAACTATTTGGTGGCCTCAGTCTGCTAATACTGATGTCAGTTGCTGACCTTGCTGAAGCTGCAGACCCAGCAGAAAAAAAGAGTAGCCTAAAATGATTGATCAGTGGCACCTAATGGCTTTTTTGTCAATATCCAGCTGATTTTCCTGTTGGTCTTTCTTACATATTTATACTATCCACAGTCTGGCAAAAATTTACAAAAGAGTATCCAAGTGATGGTTTCACAGCAGGTGCTGGATCAAACAGGTCTCGTTCTTTGCCCCTTGGGAGGCCTACATGGATCACAGGAATCCTGATACTGCCCTTCAGATGACCTGTGGTAAAGCTGCGGAAGATACGCTCAGTTTCTCCCAATGAATAAACAAAGAGTACATGAAATATTTGTGTAAGTATGAATAGGGGACTTATTTTTCTATATATACTGCTTGCCTATGTAGTTGATTGAAAATGGCATGAAGTAAATCTTGCCTAATAGATACTTATATGAGAATTTTATTTAAATGTCCAGCAGGGTAAATGTCAATGTTTGCACTTTGATTGTACTATGAATACACTGGTTTCAACTGGACAGGGAGGGGAAAAAAATGACAAGAAAATGTGTGAGCTTTACAATAAAATAATATATAATGGGCTTATAAAATGCAGCTTGAGAAAGTCTTAGTAAGCTTCAAACACCAAGACCAAAAAGCACTCTGTAGACTTTGGATCTCATCCACTGCTCTTAGCTTCAAACTGCAAGTTAGAAATGAAGACAGACTTTCATAACATATTCATGTCATGTTTAAGCAATGCCAAATTATTTCTCATCAGAGCTGAGATTTATAGCAGATGGATTATGATCTTTTGATTGTGCAAACAATGAGATTGAGGTGGCTGTCGTTAAAGACTTAGTCATAAATCACAAGAATCAGAAATCTGGAGGTGGACTGAAGGAAAATATAGATAAATATTCAATATGCAGCAGACTGAAAAGAACAAACTGAAGCCCACGTAAGCTGAGCAGAATGCCTGAACCTAGCAACAGTGTTAAAAAATTGTAAAATGGGCCATTAATCCATTTTCATGATAAAAAAATGTGAAAAAGAATTAGAAATAGTACAGCAGTGAGCCGTTATTATTAAAATACCAAGTGTCCTGCCATGCATGTACTTTTGAATTAGGTATTTTTTATATTTGCTCTGAGTCAAAGTGTAGCCATCCCAGTTTCAAGCAAGAGTGGAGCAAGGTATCATGTGGAGCCCTGATTTTCCTTCCCCAAACATGGCACCATTTCTGGTAGAGTTTGAAGGACCCACGGGTACTGTAAAACAATTTCACCACATTACAAACAGTAGAGAACTCTTCTTCCCTCAGAAACATGACAAAATTATTCAGGCCCCCTTAATTTATCCTGATGAAGTTCAGATGCCTCATCTGGGTAATTACATCAGGTTCCTTTCCTCTACAGTTAGAATTGCCCTTTAGAGCTGTTCATCTCCTTTCATCAGCCATGAAGTGAGTAACCACAGGTGTGCTCCTAACCGAGGTGGGAAGAGCCTAAGTCAAGGCCAGCCGAAAATCTATGGACTGGAGTGATTTACAATTAATAGCAGCTGAAATGTTGCAGGCAAACAAAACTGGTGCTGTTTCTCCTACTTCAAACCACATTTGCTATGTAGTGTTCCTGTGTTGCTTGGAATAGGGCAGATAGATGCTTGTCAGGCACAAATTACCTTTATTTGATATGAAGGCACTTTTCTATTTGTTTACACTTTTCAAATGCTGATTTAACAAAGCGTTACAATAAACCCTCCAAAAACTTTAGTGCCACCTTTTCCAAACAAAGGCAGGGTAAAGCTAACCCTTCAGGCTGACACTGAAGTTATCCTTGCAATCCCTTGTATTACATGTTCATACACAACAGATGATGCTGATCTGAAATCAGGCTTGGTGTGCTGGCTGTAGCTGTATTATTCCCACATGGGAAACTAATATATTTTTTCAATTGTATCCAGCAAATTTCACTTTCCTTTGAGGCATAATATATTTTCTCCTCCCCTCCTTCCTCAGGTTGTATTACTCAGGCATATTTTTAATAAACAAGGGAAATGAGAAGGGGAGAGCCAGTCTTTCTCATTGTCCAATTTTCCGTGCATCTAAACCAGATACATAAGCTAAAAAAAAATTAGCAATAAATACCTTATTTTTATTTACTAAATTATATTTTTTTTCCTGACAGCTGATTGTGATTGTGATCAGTGTATTAATTACTCAGATTTATGAGTTTTACTGATATTGGCATTGTATTATCTTGGCTGTTTGCCACAGAACACATCTGTCTGAATGTCTACGTTTGTACAGTGTTGCTGTTACAAGGTAAATTGAGACCTTTTAAGGATAAAACTCAAATCAACTCCTAGTATTAAGCAGAGATTAGAAAAGTAGCCCACTTGCTCTGAGTATTTTAATGAAACAAGGAAATTCGCAAGATGAAAACCTTCAATCTGTCAAAGTTTTCTCAATAGTAAACAACAACAACTTAAGAAACTATTCCCCTTCTCATCATGGAGAAAAATAATATTTCTTTTGAACCTACCATTTTCTGATCATCTTGTCTGTTGAGAATGTCCATATCCATAGTGCTTGTTTTCTAGTATAAGCGCTCTTAAACTAGCTGTTCTTCCCCTGACGATCACTGTTTAAGTGGCGCTGCTCTCCCTGGGCTAGCTGTATTGATGAAGAGCCAGAATTTGATGGTGATACACACCAGGACAAAGCATTGTTCTGCAAAATCTGGCTGATAAATCTGGCCGATGCCAAACCCAAGTATAAAAGTAGCAGGATTTGGCTTTGTAAAGAGTAATTCTTCTGAAACTCCCCTCAAAATTCTCCGATGCTTTACATATGGAGAAAAGTTAATAAATGGTAATAAAAGAAATGAAATGACTCACTTTAATTTCCTCACGTAACTGAATAATGTTTCCTTAAGGCAGTAATTACCATGTTGAATTCACGAAGTTATTTTCAGAGCAGTGGACGCAAATGTCAACAATGAAATAATAAAACTGAACACTGTGAACACCTTCCTAACCATCTGTAAACCAATTTTCAAAGAGAAAATCACATCAGTAGAATATTTGACCCATACAGGATCTTGCAGATGTTTTACTATAGCCTTTGGGATCTACCTCATTTCAAGGTCTACATAGTAGAAACAAATTGTGCATTTACACAGTGAAAGTCTAACTGAATTCCCATAAGAATCTTCAAAGGCTTTTATGTTTGACCAGGCGCTGTGTTCTGCTACTTTGGCACAGAGGTATTAACAACAACTTGTTAATAGTAATGGAACCATACCTTCTCCATATGGGTTCCAACACTTAGAGCCATATCATCTATCCATATTTAAAAGCCCCACCTTAAAAAGATGATAAATGAGACCAACTTGACCTGGCCTTAGACCAAGTCATGGATTAAACAATTTCTTTCAGCTCCATCGGTACTTTATTGAGGAAACCTGCTAAGTAAAAGCTAGTCAGTTACAGTGTTTAAGTATCAAAAGGGTGCACAGAATTTAAAAAACACTGCCAGTGTGCCAGCCAGACCCTGAGTTACCAAGAGGACAGAGACCGGATGCACAAGACTCAAACAGGAGTGAACCTTTTCTGGGTTCCTTGATTTGTGCAGTATATACATCTCTGATACATGCAGCCTCTTAAAACATTGTGCTCCTTTTCTACAGCAAAAATGTCAGCGTGTTTGTGTGTGTATTTATGTATATACATGCACACAGGGAATTTTTAGAATTATTTTGTGTGCATACCATACATTAATGTTAAACATAAGCAGCCTTAAAGGAATAGGTGTTGACAAGTGCAAGACACCAACTGCATTTTTTAAAGTGAAACACACTTAACACACAATGAAAATGAAGTTTCTGTGTTTCATTAATTAATTACTGTTTTGCGATTCTCATTTTAGGATGCTTTAAGTTAGTTGGGAGGTTTCCATTACAGGCTGATGTTAATCTTCTTTTAGAAGGTAATGCACCACTTCAGGTCAGTACTGCAAATAGTGTGTTCGTGTGTCTGACAATGGGTTCAAAGGAAAGTTTAAAATCCTAAACACTGGTGATGAATATTAATGTGCTACTGTAACCACAGAGAGGTTTCATTCATTTTTTGTCTCTGTCTTGACACATGAGGGTTTATCATATGTACAAAATGTCTTTTGCTTCATAATTGCCACTAGATTTTTGCCTTGATGGTAGCTTCTGCTGTCTAATGAGTTTATTCTTTCACACATTATTGTACTTGTTTAGTGCAAACAATCTGTATTGCTATTTTAATTAAATAAAACAAACAACAAAAGAAAGAGCAAAGTAGAGACTCGAGGAACACACAGCATGTCTCTCTTTCAGCTGGTCTAATCTGATGCTCAGTATTGCCATAGCAACAACACTAGAGGAGATCGAGGGTTGGCTGGAGCCTCCTCCTGTTGATCATGACCAGTGGGTTCCTAATGCAGAACCAGCACTTCAAGGATGTGATTTCCATTGCTTCTTTAGAAAAAATAAAACCCCAGGCCTTACCCTAGTTTAATGTTATGAAATGCTGTGTAAATGAAGTCAGCACAAAATTGTTCATCAGAATGGAACGTTTTTTAAGAAAAAGTTTGTTCCATGTTCAGGTTCGTACCTTTAATGATCTATTAGAGAAACTAATTTTACTGATTTTTTTTAATGAATTAACTAGCAAAAAAAAAAGAAAAATTCTATTAAACATAAACCAAACCAAAGCAAAAAAAAAAAATTTTGGAAGATTGTTGGAAAGGTTTTGCTCTGAAGAGACTATGATCATTCTCAGACTCGCAAAATGGAAATTATTTCAACATTTAAAATATTTTTCTGATAAGCTGTAATTAGGTTCTACACTTCCTTTTATCATTTCTCTCAGAATTTGCATTTCCATTATAAATCTGCTAATTAAGAGAGTTGTAAGTTATCCTAGCCTAGATTTCTGCCCTACCTTTGAAGTTCTGAACCAGGAATCTTTCACAACTTCTAGTTATTATTTGTTGTTCTCAGTGATGTACCAGTACTAATATTAGATTTTTTTTTTTTAATCCATAAAAACTGTTGAGGTGAATATGAGATACTTCTTCAGTATTATAAAAGAAGAAGAAAAAAAAAAGTCTCTGCTGAATGGAAACCATTTCCAGTGATATGAAGGACAAGAAGGTGATTGAGAGTAATTTGCATTGATTTATAAAGCAGAAATCATGTTTCAACAATCTGACAACCTTCTACAATGAGATAACTGGTTTGGTGGATGACCGGAGAGCAGTCAATACTGTTTATCTTGAATTTAGCAAGGCTTTTGCCACTTCTTTCCACATTATTCTTATAGACAAGCTGATGAAGTATGGGCTACGTAAGTGGACAGTGAGGTTGACTGAATGCTCAACTGCAGCATGATGCCCAGCTGAAGGCTGGTGGTGTATTGCACTGATCAATACTGAGGCTGATAGTGTTCAACATTAATGATCTGGATGGTGGGTCAAAGTGCACTTTCAGCAAATTTGTGGATGACAGAAAACTTGTTGGAGTGGTACACCAAATGGCTGTGTTACTATTCACAAGGGCATCAGTAAACTGGAGAAATGGTCTGGCAAGAATCTCACAGAGTGAAACAAAGAGAAATGCAAAGTCCTGATCCTGGGCAGGAACAACTACAGGCATTGGTGCAGATTGAGGTCCAACCAGCTGGAATGCAGCTTTACAAAGAAGGCCCTAGAGGTCCTGGGGGGACATTAAATTGAACATCAGCCAGCAGTATATTAGAAAGGGTGTTGCCAGCGGATGGGGGGATGTGATTCTTCCTTTCTACATGGTACTGGTGAGGCCGCATCTGGGGTGCTGTCTCCATTTATGGGCTCCCCTCTTCAGAGGGTAGTATCATAAAGTGAAAAGCTATCCAGTCTTTAAAAAGATGCTCTGGCTCTCAAAGCAAATAAGGTTAGTCAAAAAGGAAGATGTCTAACTGATGCTCATTTGTGACATTGAAAATATCTTCCCGCAACAGTTTTCATTCCAAAATCCAGAGATTTACATGTCCACTTCATACCACTTAAATATCATCCCTTAAAATAATCACTGCAAAGATTCCATTAAAAGTCCTCAAACTGTGGAGCATCATTTAGCCCTGCTGTGCTATGAATATTACCTGGCAATGAAAAGACAGAACTTGTGACCTAAAGATTGACCTATCTTCTATTTATTTAGCCTTGGAAAAAGTAATTCTATATCAGATAAACAAAACAAAAAAGAAATCAGGAATTTAAAACTGTAGCAATTGTAGGGTGATTTCAAACTATATTTAGTTTGCTCAATAATCAGAGGCTCAATTTCATGTTTGTAAACTAATATTGTAGTATAATGGAGGGCAAAAGTATATTTAGCTTTCTACTCTTTTGTGAATCCCATCTGTATCTTTGTAATCTAAAAATGCAAAAACCTGACCATGAACAACAAAAAAAAGATCTGTAAGATATTAAATTTATGGTGATAACCTTCTGTCTCAATACTGGAAAGTCTCTGAAGGTGCTTGGCAAGTGAAGGAATTCATAGCTGCTAAATTACGTATGTATCAGCTGCAGTCTATGGTTGACAAGCCGTATTCCAATCCATAAGTAACAGCATCCAGAAATAGCACATGCTGATCTGTATTCTGTTAGGGAAGGTCAGTCAAGGCAAAGCCAGTTCCCAGATTCCTGGACAGGAAAAGGAAGGACTTCTTACCTCTCTTTCTGTAACTAAACCTTTCTTTTGTGTTAGATAGCCCTGTCCAAATCACTTTTGGTTTAACAAACTTGATCTGCTGCTTCTTTCCAATTTGGAAAAAACCTTAGACTCTCTTAAAAAGTGAAATATTATTTGTATAGTTGTTGGAAATACATGTGTGAATGAGTAAGGATTTTCCAGGCTTTAGTGTCTTTTTCCCCTCTCTTGTTAATGGGACTCATACTCCATGATATGAAGAAATCCCTAGGAAACCTAGCTTTTCATGATGTATGGCAAACCTCCATAATGTTTCAGCTTCTTTACAACAAGAAATAAGCTTTCTGATGAAAACCAACTTTTTGGATGTGGGAAGGAGTTTCTGTTGCAAAAATCTGCTCTTCCCTCCAAGACAGGAAATACAGGAATATACTATTCTCTTCAAGATAGATTAGTTCCATAGTTATTACTTCCAGTTTTATTATTAATAAGGCATGATGTTGATCATCTTGTCTCTTATTTAAACAAGATGGTCATACAGTTCTTTCTAGTAGAGGATTGTGCTCTTTTTAATATGTAGAATCTGTTTCCTGAGCTCTTATTTATTTAAATACTCAAACAGTGCATTCTGTTTTAAGCTGTCATCTAATACCATTCCTTGGGAGAATTCTTGCAAGGATTCTATCCCATTTAATCACCTGAAAGAAGTAACAGAAAGAGCCAGACCTGAAAAAACATCCCTCCAAATGACCACATATCGGGGAATGCAAACATCTTTAAAGGATGTCTGGAAACTAAGTTCAATTCTTCTCTAGAATTATAAGGGATCCATTGTGCCTGTAAGGCACAACCTAGTGAAACATGAAGTTCCAAATGCAATGCCACAGCAGGAGCAAATGACAGTGCATCTGGATTTGGAGGAGTGCAGATGAAAGCTATAGTTTCTACCATTTGAGCAATGATGTGGAGCCTGTAGAGTTTTGGACTCTAATGATCCAGATGATAGGCTGGGTTCTGTTTCAATGCAGTCTGGAGATGCAGAGAAGAAGGTCTCAAACTGCAGACTCCTGGTGCTGGGTATTACTGCTGAACTGTTACTTCCCTGCATTTGTGAAGTGTGTGAGATGCCAGTGAAGAATATAGAGATGCATTCTTCCTTTCCGTCTCTGTTGGTCTATAGTAAATCAATCTTACTGTGTTCCCATTTTACCTCCGTGGTTATAATTTTGTAAGTAGTTATAAATTTTATTAAGCAACTACAAGTAGTGTAAGGTTTTATACTGAAATTTCATCTGCTAGCATGATTCTAATTATTTCTTTTCCAGTGCAGTCAAAGGGCTCTTCCTCTCCTAGTAAATTCTGACATGCTATCTCTAGCAATACTCTGACTGTTACGTGACATGTATTTAGATAAACAATGTGGGTTGGTTACTCTTGCACTTGACACAGTGCACAGATTAGCGTCTACTCTTGAGTTGCTGCTTACATGGTATTACCATTCAGTCCGGACTGTCAGTGTCCTAAGCCTCTTTCTGATTTTTTTTTTTTTTGGATATGTCAGAAAGTTTTAATAGCACCAATGTCCAAAGGGGATTTTCCTGCAAAACCAGGCCTGATCTTCTGAGTGTTTCTAACTGTTTTAAATTCAAATATTTTCTCAAGTTCTTTTAGGAAGCATACGGTTCCAGTGTGAGGTAATTGTTTTCCATCTGGACACTGTCTGGTGGTGGTATTTGCTGTAGTCATAAGTAAATAAATGAAAGAGTCAAATAAATGAGCACACATCAGTAAATAATTTATTTGCTGATTCATGGGTGGTAAATAAACTCTAGCTTCTTTCTTTGGCTAGATTAACAATCAAAATTGTGGAATGAGATATACACCAGCATGCAAAAGTCTGAAGTTCAAAGGTAGAATATGAGAAAGCCTTTAGGGACACCCAGAAACACCAAAGAAGTGGTAGGAAAATTCCAGTTAATGCTGACTCTGACCTCAGCAAGCCCCTAGCTGAAACACTTAAAGCATGCTAAAGCCTTTCTTGAAATCCTGCTCTGGTTGTCTATCTGACCTCTGTTTCGATCAGTTTTCTGTAGCCGTCTTTCAAGGAGAAGAGTGATAGGGAGACGCAGAAGAAGTTCACTTTTAAAACTGATGATTCTGTCAAGGAGGGACAGGAATAAACAAAGCAGAGATGGAAGAAAGCATGGAAAATGGCTGTGGTTGTGTCTCTGTGGAGACTTGCCAGATGCAATTCAAGTGTTTTCACTTGTTCAAGGCGATATTTCTCCTTTTCCTTCTTTGTCCATGTGAGCTCTCAGCAAGGCAGAATTATCACATGAACCTTCTTATTAGTCTTATTAATATGCACTTTCACACTAAGTTGAATATTTCTTCTCCTGAATAAGTTCATCTATTTATTGTTAAGGTTCAGTAGAAAAAAGGGGACTATCAGAATTGTGTGAATGGGCAGCCTTGTATCCTCGATATACTTCAAACCCATCTTTGAAGCACTTGCAGTGAATTAGGGAAAATGCCCGTGAAAAATGACTTTCTAGCTTGAGCATTTGTACACTTACTGAACTGAATTTCAAACAGGACTCATTCAGATGTCAGACTCCTGCAATTAAAAACTGTGCTTGGCCAGCTACTTAGTTATTACACACTTTATGGTGTGAGCTGCAAATTAGCTACTCAAAGTCCGCAGTTCAAAGGATATGCAGGCCTAGAATTATTCACTGAACAAGATTGTGAATAATTTCAAATAATGAATAAATTCAATATACTTTTTGTTCTGTCCATGCATAGCCTCTGAAGAGGGAGAGAATAAAAAGAGGAAATCAATCAGATAAATTATTCATCGAGAATTATTTGTTCAGCTCTAATGCTTATGTACTTAGACAATATTTTCATTGGAACAGACTCTGAAGAGCTCTTCAGACTGCATATATCTCAGCCACAATTCATCTGTAAAAGGTTTTGAGGTTCTTGTTAAATGCAGATGCCTAAACCTAGTTGTAGGCAGTAGGATTTATCTGATTTTATATCCAGATTCTTGACTAAGTTAAGCTACTCCAAGAATTATTTAACAGGAATTGTTTTGTAGAAGAATTTCTTTGTCCTTGCTGTTTCTCCTTTGGATACACCTTAAGTGGTCATCCCAGCTCTGCTTGCTGCTGTCTGTGTCTGATTTGGCTGTTTCCAGTTCAGTGTGGCAAGCTACATGTTTTCTTTCAGGAATTAATCTTTTTCATCATGTAGTTAAGGAAAATCATCATCAGTAAATCTACCCCTATTATGAAGAGCTATCTTTCTGTAGTAATTTTCATTATTGGAAAGGAAAATAAGGTCAAGGAATTCAGTGATACATACTGCTCAGATTAACATGCCAAGCTCCAAATACAGTTCTTCCTGAAATATGTTTTAGCTGTTAAAATAGCTTGTCACAAAAGTAACATGTTCTGCTATTTATCTGGTACTCAGTCAATATTGTAGCTCTTAAAAAACAGAGGCTGAGTCTGGAAGGGGACGTATTTTTCCTGTTCAGGGTAACCACACCTCCTTTAATATGTGTATCTTTATTGCTCCGTTGCGTCAGTGAGACCATGCAGCCTCTGTTTCATCTAAATACAGTGAGAGAATAGAGAATAAACCAGTGGATCTTGGGCACTGAAAAGGGAAGAGCATTAGATAATGTATAACAGACATTTACTCTCATACTAATGACTTTTTAAGTAACCAAGAAGTTTTGTTGTTCTTCCTTCTGTTAAGAAGTATTCTGTTACATTCTACTTTATTTCTGAAAGCCAAAGAATTGTCTGTCCAAAGGGACAATTCAGGTAACTGTTAAAGTGTGAAATAAATGAATGAAGTAAAGCTTCTTCTTCTTGAAAGAAAGTAAGGTAGAAGTCCTCTTGTAGATGACATTCTTGTTAAATCCTTGCTGACTGGGAGCTGGAAAGTTATGTTGGCCTTAGTTCTGCCGCTGACCTACTATTGACCATTGATCAAATTGCTTAAGTTCTTTGTATACTACCACGAGATGTTATGTTAACATTTTTCACTTACGTTGATGTAAGAATTTGGGAGAAGGATTATCTTTTATTTCATAATGTACAGAGTTTAACACAGTAGGGGCCTAATCTTGATTGGGGTCTCAATGTGGTACTATAATAGACTTAATAAATAATACTTGACAGCAGTCTGAAGATGGAGGTATGGAAGGAAATGAGGCATAACTTTTGAATAACTGTTAATTCAAATATCAGAGATGCAAAGGAAATCACAAGGTAAAGTCAAACTTTGTTTCTCAGGGCAATTCTATGATCTATGTGACAACAACAAATGCAGTAAAGCATATCTCCATTTTTCTTCAGACCAAAATGCATGATGTAAAGATTTTTTTCCATGAAGTCAGTAGTCCAATTATCCCTTCTTGTCACTTTTTGTCAGTTTTGAAGTTTATTTGATGACCATTTATATTGCTTAAGTTACCTATTGGCTCCTTATGAATCTTCATTTCATGAAAGACCTGCTTGCAATCCAAACAGATTGCCTGGACAATATATTATGAAATCAATTCTTCCCTTATTTGGTAGAGAATATTTATAAAAATATTTTTTCATACTTTATTTTCATATTATTTCTTTCTCCTATTTGTGCCATTCAGTGTACTGTGTTGATTTCTTTTATTCCATTAAAAGAAAAAAAACCCAACCTAGATTTGTAAAAGTTGAAAAAATGAAGAAACAAACTTTTAAATTGTGTGATTTCCTGCAAACTGAAAAGTGGGTGAGTTTCCTATTAAATATACAGTAAAATGTAATTTTATTTCCCCCCCCCCCCCATAA
>NDXB01009312.1:60783-71420 GCA_002631895.1 Agapornis roseicollis
CTTTTTTTTTTTTCTTTTTTTTTTTTTTTTTCCTGTCAAAGCATGATTGGCCTGTGTCTTGCATGCAAAACCAGGGTTAAGCCTTTGGGCAGTTTTTTCCTTTAGCAGATGATGTCATCTCATCAATAGATATTTCTTGACCATCAACAAAGTGAATGGTTTACTTTGGACTTCTTAGTTCAAAAGCATGTGTAGAACTGAGGGCTTTTTTGCTTTTATTTGCTTTTATTTTTTTTTTCCCCACAGCACTGGCGATACTTTGAAAAGTCTGTTTAATCCATTCTGTCAGCAGTCTCATGAGTTGATGTCTCTGCTTTAGGCTTGTGTTGATTCTTTGGCCAAACCTTAAAGCTTCATGGTTTTTTGATACAGCACTGAAACAGAAGCTTTGATGCTTGTGAATGCTGACTGCATGAAGTAAATAATGTGAGAAGGATTTAAATGTCTTCATTTCTTATTAAGCCTTCCAATCACATATGAAACTGAAGGCAAAGAAAAGTCACATGATAAGGAAATAAAATCCTATAAACTGAGAATATACTTAATATTTTTAATCCCCATATCACACAACCAGAGTCTGTTTCTACTCAATGGGAATAGTTATCCTGATGTTCATACCTCACTATTTTTAAGAAATAAAATATTTCTGTGGCAATCAGTCTGCTATCTGGGGATACACATGCACCTTTTATTGCAACGAGGTAGACATTGCAAAAATTGGATACTAAGTTTATGGAGAGGGAAGAAAAAATGCTATGCTCATACTTCGTGGATTATCTGGTTCAGATTGGAAAGACTTGATATTTTAGGAAGCCTTAGTGTTCCTCCTCATCAGGAGGTGTATTTTTCCCTTAATGCATATAGTTTACATGTCAAAGGACATAACTGAAGATGAGATTCAGAGTGGGATGAATTATTTAGAAAGGAACAAGATTAGTATGACATATAATGACAAAAAAATATTTAAAAAACCTCACATAAGAAACCTTATTTTTCACAAGTTGTTCTGTTCAGACTACTGGGGTCTCGTAGTCTCTGTGTCTTCAGACTGTATTCTATCTCAGTCATAGTACTGGCAACTTCAGAATTACTTCACTCAATGTGACTTTAATGCACCCTGGTAAATGTCTGCCAACAAACACTGGGCAGAAACTCCACAAGGATGTATGATGGCTTTGGCCTTGGTCCTTCTGAACCAAGGACATAATCAACAAGCTGCAGCAACTGTTTACCTGAATAGATCTTGGATAGCTTCTCTGGCAAGTACAAGACTAAATGAGTAGCCCTAACATTTCCTGATAGGGAATAAAAAAATAGAAACAATTAGAGACTGTCTGCCTTTGTAAAAAATGCCTCAGACAGAGCTTTGAGGGAGGAAAAGTAGGACATTTTTTAAAAAAATGGGCAAATAGTATCTTAATAATAGCAAAGGAGTCACCGTATCTCTAGGGGTTCAAGATGATGATTCTGATGGCCGTAGTGCCTTCCCAAGTGAAGATAATAGAAATGATATTTTCAATATTTGTTTGATTTCTCTGCTTGCTTTTTTTAATTACCTCCTCCATTATTTTTAAGAGGTTATTAAGAGTAGTGGAGTGCAGAAAATAATTTCCCATGTATCACTCTAGATCCGCTTTGGGGTGCATAGGAGAAAATGATGATTTTCTTATGATGGACTATTTCTTTTCCTCCAGGTCTCTCAGAAAGCTGGAATTTTGTTTAACTAACATTCTCTTCAGCTGGTGGTTCTGCTCTGTCACATCTTTCTATTTCCACAGGCCTTTTCCAACAGTCCAAGGGGTTAATAGAGATCTATTAAATGCCTTTAAAATACATTTCACGTGTTGTTGTGGCTGTTTCCTGGTGTGAATTTCTTATTATTTTACTGAGCCTTTTAGACATCAGCTGCTCCCCTTGTACTGAGCATTTGTAATCCCTCTGATTTGCCTGTATCACTGGCACAGCAGTTAGATTACTAAACCTTTGGGTTTGTGTCTTGTTTTATATATGATTTAAAAATTCCAGAAGAAGTTAAATATTGCAGCTGGACCAAGATGGGTTTGATCTTGCTTTTGCTGGTGGCCAAGACCCATTCCCTGCAGTGACAGGAGACTCAAGAAAGAAGAAGAGAGTGTGGTTTTTCACAAATGGCATTCAGAACTGATTGCTCAACAGAGGTGATTCACTTAAAGTGTTTTTCTTATTTTATTTTGATTCCAGTTATTTTCTTTAGTTTATTTGCTTGAGGCTGTGTTCCCTTCTTTACACAACTACTCTTTTATGCCCTCTAATGGCATTCTGCTGAACTTCACAATGAATGTTGACTTACCAAACAAAAATGACCTTTTCATTATAAAGTAGACATATGCTTTGTATTGTGCCATTCACATGGAAAATAACATACACACCAGTGTACTATATTTTTACTTGATACAGATCTTAAAATGCATTTTGAGAATCTTTTTCTGGCTAACACTTCGTGACTCAGATACAGCCAGGCTATTGCCTGTCCTCCTGCAGCATAGGCTGCATATCACAGAAAGTACAAGGATTACTTCACTTTAGTGGATGCTGGGGAGACAAAGTCGTAGACCTGCAGGATGAAAGGATACTTGGGATGTATGGAAGGGATGGGACGTAACCTGGAAGGTTCATGGAAGGTTCAGAGAGGTTTTCCACTGCTTCCTGGATGTCTCTATATTGCCCTGTTTCTGGGTTGAAGATACTATATGTGGTTTAACCCAAAGCCCACTACAAAAGATACAGTTTCCATACCTTTAGTGTACTTGAAAACATTAGGTTTGAAAGCTTTTATGTTCTTTGTACTCAAGTCTCAGTTTGTATCCCAGGTCAGAAAGAAACCTTTAAAAACAGAAATTAGAGTGATTTTATTTATTTGTTTGTTGAAAATCAGGAAATTACAGTGAAGCAGTGACAGTGGGAGGAAAGGGCAGACTACTTAGTGACCACATGGCCAATGGAATGATAAAGCGTCCTGGCTTTGTTAGAGCACATCCCACTATGGAAGGCCAGTTGATACAATGGTCGAACTGGTTGGGATATTCTGCTCCAAAGCATCACATATTGGTGCACAAAAGGTTTAACAAACTATCTGAGTACCTTTGTTCACCATATATCCATTGCTTTATTATTTTTTCTGTCTAGGTAATTAACACAAGCTACTTAACTTGGGGTTTCTGTGTTACTGTGGGAGAGAGAAAGGAATACTCATTTCCACAGATTTTTTAATCAAGGCCTTGTTCTAAATTAAGTATTCTGCATCCTTGTAGCTCCAGAATTGCTTCTACTCACTTCTTCAAGGACAGGACACAGCATATACACAAATACTGTACACACATAGACTGTAAGGCTCTAAGTAAAAAATACAGTGTTTCATTTCTGTATGGCCCAGGCATCACAGTTACCCTCAGGAAGCCATAAGGTTTAGCTCCCTCAATGTAGGTAAGTAGTATTTTTCGTATGGAGTTAGTGCTGCATAAACAAAAAAGCTCGCAAGAAGGTGCAAAAATACTCAATCCATGTATCTTAACACATAAGTCTTTAGACAACACTGCTAAGCTTTGAAAATGTGAAAGGGTAATCTTACAAAGAGGAGATACTGTAAAACAATTGTGGTGACTCTTTCTATGCTTCTGTACATCTTCATTCTTAGACACCTTGTTGTAGAGTTGATACTACTATGCCACTGTGAAATGAATGCTGTAGCTCATTATTTAGTTCCTGAAACATCTTTAGTAGGCAGAAAACCCCCTTATGATGCAAATGCATAGGTAATGTAAATAAGTTTGATCTTGGCATTTTTTTTTTTTTCTTCTGTTACAACCTCTGTTTCCAGAACATCAAGATCTGGAGGACAAACTCAGCAGGTGTTTTGTCATTGACCTTAGTGGGAAAGAGATCTCAGCCAGAGGATTTCACTTTCTTTTAGGCTATCTAAAGGATTCTGTGTGTGAGCTTGAACTTCTGAGGCTACTATTAAGGCTGTGCTTTTCTGCTCCTCATGTTGTCGTTGGGTTTTGCAGAGGGAGTTTATGCACTCTCTTTCCCGTATTTGGGCAAGGTTTTCTTTGCTTGTACTTTGCTCAAGAAGAAGGACAGTTAATTTTCTGCCAGGGCAAAGGTCAAGATTTTCTGTCTTCTCCAGTATTCCCAGAAAACTGGTGCTTTTGTGAGGTTGCTGATCCTGATTATTCAAAGCATTTATCTGCTCTTAGTGTACTACTTTTCTCAAGTTTTCTAAAGAGTGTATTCTGCTGAGTAAGCAAGTTGCCTATAGTGTAACTTTTTCTCTATAGACATTACACTGCTTTATCTGATGCTTCCAACTCTCATTGTCACATTTTCTGACTTTAAAAATAAGGAGGTAAGAGTTTAAAGCAGTAATTTTATATTCCACTTGCAAGGAGCATAATAAAACATTTCACTAGAGCCATGTCACTTTCAAGTTCTGTCTGCCTGAACCCATTAAATGAACTATGTTTTGTATTAGAGGGTGCACAGGAATAACCCCCTTGTCCTGACAGCCCCAGAATAAGTGAGGTTTTGTAGTGAGGAGTGTAAGTATTTCCTTCTGGATCTGTTTTTAGTGGGAGGGGATGAAAGATGTCAGTTAAACAAACTTCTCTGATTGCCAGGGTATGTCAGATGGTTCAGTGACAATCACACCATTTTCCTGACTAACACAGAATCTTGGTCTATGTATGTTGAATATTTGGTCCAAGTGCTTTCTTTGTATGCAAGTCTGAACAGGTTGATCAGGAAACCTAAATATCTATAAATTTCATATACAACCTTAGCCTTTCTGCAGGCTTGTCTGGTGCTACTGTCTTTCCAAAAACGTGAGGACTCAATATCCAGGACAGCTCAGGATCAGAGAGAAGATAACTTGCCAAATATGACTATTCAAATTTAGTTGAAGGCACTCCCAGTAATTTTTTTGTGTCCATATGACCAGGGTCTCCTCCCAGTAGTTATCCCCTCACAGACATGCCTGAGCCATTGCTTGATGATGTTCACTTAAAAACATAAACAAAAAGAAGCAGTAGTTGAACATTTTAACCTTATTTGGTGCCTCAAGGGAGCACTTACAACCTTGTGGTAATTTAAATAGCATAGTGTGGGATGATGGCAGCAGAGAAGACAATGTATATAGCTAATTTCAAGTGTATTTGTGAGAGCAGAAGGCATATTCTCTCATTAACTTTGACTTTATAAATGAAGACTTGATAAAATATTTTGACATGCAGTAGTTGTATCAATTAAAGTCTGACAGAATCAGTTGCTATTTTGTGCTAGAGTAATGAAAACAGGATTTTTATTTGAAATTCCTCATAAGTATGTGAAGGCACTGTTCTGAGTTTTTTCCCTGTTTTAGAAAACAATTAATAAAATCAAAGTCTATCTTTTCTTTCAAATCCACTGAGGTTAAAATAGATTAGCATTCACTTAGTTCTCATTGTATAACACACAGCTGAATGCATTCTCTCTCAAACAGCAGGGGAAAAGTGAAGAAAACACAATTTAATTACAGTGTTAGTGTTAAACCCAAACTAGTTAGGAATGAATAAATATTTCTGTTGAAATTCTCTGGGTTCTGAGATTTATAACTTGGTGATAAGATTCTCCTAGGGCAGAGTCTTACTGTACAAACACAGCTTGGAAACAAAAGATAGATATTTTTCAGAAACTGAGATGTAATAACTGCTAAAAAAGCAAAAGAAAATCATATTAATTTTATTGCAGTTTTGTGATTTTGGATCCATTTTATTATCAGAACAGGAATTTTAATTTCTCTGCAGGCTTTTTGTGGCACTCAGCATTGACTCAGCTGCTGTAATTTGCATTATTCCACTGAACTCAGTAGACCAATAGTGTTTAAGCTGTAAATGTAATACAGATTTCCAGAGGTGTCCCACTCCCAGAACCTCAAGAAGAGTTCTAGCCATCCAAGCAGTGTTTTAATTTGGTAATATCTTTCTTACATTAGCATTTAGACAGACAACCATGTAAACTGCGTAGACTCTGAAACTGACAGATCACTATTAAGGTTTATGTGTCCAAATAAGTTTAACATCAGATGCATATGTGTGCTATTTTTTAAACGGTGGGTCTGCCCATTTCTCAAAACTTGCAAATATTGGCACAGTTTCCACATTTCAGCTTGGAATTATGCAAGCACCAAAACACAAGGATAAACCAACACTTGCCAAAAATGGCAGGATCCTTTGAGGCATTATGGCTCTCCTACATAACAAAGACATTTTTCAGTAGTCCTGATGCTCTGTTAACTCTGTGACAGTTTTGTACTCTCTAGCTAAATAAATAAATAAATAACCTGGAATAAGAAAGTATGTTTTGGCTCCCTGAATACACCTAGTTGAGCTTTAGTGCAGAGAAATAAAGATTAGATGATTACACTCTTATTATTTTGAGAGTTATTAACATTTTAAATAGTAACAGCAGCATGGGTCATCAGGAGCTGAGGAGCTAATTTTGGCTCTGGCAACTGCAGAGAGAGAGCTGAGAGAAACAAGCCAAAGATTATTCCTTTCAGCATCACAATCCCTTCTTTATCTAGAAGAGCAGAAGGAGAAAGGATAATCCATCACACCACAATAAATTACTTCTGCAGTCTCCTTATCTAGATAATTTTTGTGGAAATGTTTGCAAACTTTAAAATGGAAGGGTAAGATAGCAGTGACATAAACTAGGTTCCTTCTTTTTGAGCTCCTGGAGGAGATTGGAAACCCTTCAAATAACTTGTAAGAGATTTGTTTCTTCCCTTGGAGGGTTGACACCCATTCTACCCTGAGATTGACTAGACTTGTCATTCCCTAACAAGTCTATTTAGGCTTGTCAGAAGTTGATGAGCTAATTATTGCTCATTAGATGTAGAAGAGTCTATATTTAAGCTCATTTGGGGTTGGGATGTGAAAGTTAATGACATAGTTGGAAATAGAGGGAAACTACTAAGGCTGCAGAGAATCTATTCCTAAATTCTTTGAATTTTCCAGATGCTTCCTGGATGAGAGTGGGAATGCAAAATAAGGTGAACTTTCAGCAGAAAGCTTGGAAAAAAGGGTCTTAGTTCTCTTTTACAGAATTTATATGGGAAATAGTGTAGTAATGGAGGAGATAAAGAGCATAGAGCTAAGGCCATGCTCAGAAAATACAGTGTTTGGATACATTTCAGGCTGAGGGAGAACAAGCAGGTCCTCTCAGAAACACTGTTGTTGTTAGAACTTGTCAGAACTACAACAAAAATCCTCTTATTCAAAATAGGAATATTCTGGGTAAGAAAAGCTTGAAACAAATTAAAGGCTTGTATTACTCTGTAATTCCAGAAACATTTAATCTTAACAATGAAAACAGTATTTTTGTGTTTACTTATAAAAAAGGTTGTGCTGAGTTTGGCTTTTTATGGTCTTTCAATTTCCATGGGAAAAAACCTCTCTCCTTTCTAATTTCCACACCAGGCAAGTTGTCTATTGAGACAGCCACGTAATGATTTGATCTTGTGTTATTCTCAGAGTGTTCAACAAGTCTGCATTGCAAGTTCTCAACACTTTCTGAGAGCCACTGTGGTTGAGTTTTTAACAAAGACATCCCTACTCCAAAATGCTCACTAAACACTAACATTTAATAAGTATTCTGAAAGACAAAGTGAAATAACAATAAAAAGTGATCTGAGTAAGCACTAGCAAGTCGCACTGTTTCCAAGTTGGTTGCAGTGGTGACCTGAAACACAGGTCAGCGCACCCAGGTAGTCAGGATGAATTAATTTAAGAAGGGCTGTGATGATCTTCATGCTCTCAGAGTCCTTTTGCACCTAACCCCTGTTACGCACTATGTCACCCCTCCGTGTTTTGCTGCTTGAGGCCCAGAAACAGAATGCAGTGCTGTTTTACCTCATTTTACATAATGACTTCATATGATATTACATTGACTACACAAATGACAACATATGGGCAAAATAAGAATCTGGCCTTAATTTGCACCATATTCATTTGTGTCCTTCTAGGGGTGAGTGTTAGCTTCTGAGTAAATTTTATTTCAAGGTAAATAATTTCAACAGATATATTTTATCAGTTGATTCTTGAGCAAGACAGCACTTCCTATAAGTGCAACATATGTACAGATATTTGTGCTTCTGCTTTCCCTTGAATACTGCACATTTAGGTTTTTTTCTTTTTTTTAGCATCTCTGATTGTTTTGATGATAACTACTATACTACTGTATTTGATGTTGATGTCCTTGAACAGATTCATTTAAACTAGTAGAAGTCTATAAGCATAAAAAGCAATATTACTTCGTGAGAAATAATGCCAGTCTATCAGGGTTATTGTATCATTTCTGGTGGAATTGTTTTTCTTAATGCACAAGTTAAGACAGTGCACTGTAGATGATTGTTGTTGCTTGCAACTTTAACCCTTTACAAAAGTGTATTAATTTAAAGCTATATAAGCAAGATTCAGAGGTTTGTAGAGAATTATGTTTCATGTTTTTTCAGTTTTTTTTTTATTTGTGTTTTTATTACATACTTAATCACAGTTTCTTGAAGACAAAAGAGGCAAGTGTGTTTGAATTAGTTCACAGATTCACTGCCGCACTGCAATTTCATAGGAATTTTAGTAAACATCTCAAGTAATTAACTTGGTTTTGTTTGAAAGCTTGCATGAAATGAAAAAAAGATATGAAATCATATCCCTACAACTATGAAAATACGCAATTTTTTTGCACTAAGTATGCTTGGTGTACATAACAAAGTATACACACATATAGGTTTGTTTCCAATTACTTTCTTAGAAATCTGTACATCATCAGTAACATTACAAATAGTTTCCCTAGATGTATAGAATAAACTGAAATAAAAATGCATACTAAGCTATGGGTATTTTTCCTGAATCAATGATTTTGACTGCTAAAACATTCAGCAATGTACTTAATTTAATCATGTATTTCCCACTCTTCCCACAAGTATGATTAAATTGGTATGTAAGTAAATTAAGAATGAAATGGGTGGCTTTCTGTTCTATTTGTGAATTTTGGGAGAAAGGTTTACTTATTTATTATGTTGTGGATATGCTATAATCTGGTAGATGTATAAATTATAAAATAGGGAGCTCAGTATTTTGAAGGTGTGTTATGATGAAAAATGGCCATCTTTTTAAATTATGGGATGTATTATCACAATGCCAGACTCTAATCTGCTACCAATTTATGTCAGCTTTCTGCATTCAAAAAGGACTCAAATCCTCTCTAAAAGTAGGAATCAGCTGAAGGTTTGTCTAGGCTTCATGAGCCCACTGCAATTAGGCAGCATGTGAATGTGTGCCATATGCATTTATTGCTCTTCTAAGCATGTGTTACTTTGATGTGTTAGGTTAGAAATCTAACTCTTTTTCTTGGGCAGCCTTCCTCCTGGGTTTTTATACTGCTTAGCAGTTGAGTCCAGACTTTGAAACACAGCCTAATTTAGAGGCGGATGCTGCAGCTGCTGCTGTCATTTCAGCTGATTTTTTTTCCGCTTTGATGTCAGCTTAAAGTCTCGATCACTGCATCGGTCCTACAGCAGCAGCAATTCGCCTAACGGACTCCACATCAATTTAAGCGTGTCTCTTCGCCTTTAAATCTAATTTGGGCAGTTCGACTCATTCAGGACACACTGTTGCTTTAGTGAAATGTTGAGTTCTCACAGAATACATCCTTCCTGATCTGGAGGAGACACTGGAACTGCTTTGAGTTGTTATGTTTAATGCCTGATTAAATGATGATGATAGAAGAAGATTGATGCATTTTTATTTTTTTTTTGACAGAAGGAGGATGGGAAGTCTTGCCAGTCTTGACCCATCCTTTGCATTAGCAGCTGTACACTACAAAGTGAGCTTTTTCCCCTGAAAGCTGCCCGTTCCTTTTTAAGATCTTACATTAATGGTATTTTTCCTGCTTTCCATAATTCATTTCCACGATGATGGTATGTGCAAAGACATTCTGCCTCAGTTCCTCTTGTACTTGGGCCATCCTTAGTTTTTCTTAATGCTCTCTCTTTCTGTGGCTGACATGAACTCAAGGATTCCAGGAACCTTGATCCTTTCTGATGCCTTTGACGAATGATTTCTCTCAGTGAGGTTCCCTTGCAAAGGCCAAACCCTGCCTTCAGATGTGTGTGCATTTTCTCATTGATTTCAGTGAGGAGGAACTGAAAGAGGAACATCTCAGCCTTCTGAGGCCCCTATTATTTGCCTTTTAATCTTCTTTAAGAATATAGACAAATAGTAGTAGTCTGACCCTTTTTAATAACTGAGGTCCTTGTGTCCTCTAGTATGTTGGCTACTTTTTCTGTAGGACAGTGATGTTCCATATTAATTAATATGAAACAATAGACATTGATTCGATGCAGTTAATTTTCTGGTTTTAGTCCTATTACAGATACTTCTGCTGTACTAATTACATTTTCTCAACAGTGTAATGACATGTAGTGTATTAGTCTTTCCAGTACTTTCCTTCCTATTAACATATTTCATCAAAAGTAATTTTTGTCAAAACGATATTTTGGATAGACTTTTTTTTTTTTTTTTTTTTTTTCTGTTTTATTTTTTTCTTTTTTTTTTTTATTT
>NDXB01009314.1:0-30019 GCA_002631895.1 Agapornis roseicollis
AGGATCTTAAACCTCGTCCAGTTCCAACCCCTTGCTATGGCAGGGATGCTTCATGCTAGACCACGCTGCTCAAGGCTGTGTCCAACCTGGCCCTGAACACTGCCACAGGTGAGGCACTCACCACTTGGTTGGGCAACCTCTGCCAGGGCCTCAGCACCCTCACAGGGAAGAGCTTCTGCCTTATCTCCAACCTGAACTTCCCTGTTTCAGTCCGAACCCATCACCCCTTGTCCTGTCCCTACAGTCCCTGATGAAGAGCCCCTCTCCAGCATCCTTGTAGCTCCCTTCACACACTGGAAGCTGCTCTGAGGTCTCCATGCAGCTTCTCTGCTCCAGCTGAACAGCCCCAATGTTCTCAGCCTGTCTTCCTATGGGATCGTTGAGTCCAACCGTTCCCAGCCCTGCCAAGGCCACCCCTAACCCATGGCACTCAGGGGGTGTGCACACTTGCAGGGATGGTGCCTGCAGCCCTGCCCTGGGCAGCCTGTTCCAATGCCTGAGCACCCTTTGGGCAAGGAGTTGTTCCTCAGCTCCAGCTAAACCTGCCCTGGGGCAGCTTGAGGCCGCTTCCTCTTGTCCCATCCATTGGGAGCCAAGCCCAGCCCCTCCTGGCTCCATCCTCCTGTCAGGCAGTTGCAGGGAGCCATCAGGTCCCACCTGAGCCTTCTCTTCTCCATCTGAACCCCCCGGTCCCTCAGCCCTTCCCCATCACACTGTGCTCCAGGCCCTGCTCCAGCTCTGTTCCCTTCTCTGGCCCCCATCCAGCACCTCAATGTCTCTGCTGTAGTGAGGGGCCTGGAGCTGAGCACAGGACTCGAGGTGCAGCCTCACTAGTGCAGGGAGACAATCAGTGCCTTGGCCCTGCTGGCTGTAATTCCATTATTCATCTTTAATGGAATCAACAAACTCCCTTCCCAGTAACACAGCCTGGCAAGTTGAAATAGATGAAACAAGCACAGGAAAAACCATCCAAGCAACTGCTTTGATCCCGCTTGGAGAAAACCCAAAAAATTCCCAAACCCCACCAAAACAATTCCTTGGTCAGAAGGAAGGAATCTGAACTCCTGCCTGTGAGAAAACAGCTTTTATCAGTGAGGTGAATGCTGCTTACTTACTATTGCTCTAAAAACCTCAGTCTTTGGTTACAAGTTTAGTCTACCCAAGAGAATGGCCAAGGACCAACTATGCTCACTGCACCAACACCTTCCAAGTCTACACTTTGGTAGCAAAGTAAATCAGGTTAATTTAAGCCTGCAGAACAGCTTGGCAAGTTTTCCACAGCAACTGCCTTAATGCTTTTATCTCTTTGAAATAGATGAGGCTCTTGCAAACAAAAGGAACTTTAAGTCACATCAACGTGAATGAACAAGGCTTCACAAATCAGAAAGCTCTAAGCAGGGTGGAACAGATTTCTTCCTCTTCTTTCCCAAAAGCTTCTATTATACAGCTTGCAAGTACTGCTTTAGAAGTGGTTCCTTTTAAGAACTAACCAGAACCAAAGCACAGGGAAAACCACAAGGAAGCTGCCTCATTACAACCTAATGGGATTCCTAACTATTTCTATTCTTCTGCTCTGGTAGAGTAGTATTCTATTATTACCCCATTAATTTTGGAGCAGCACAAGGGGGAACCCAGTTGTGCAACTCTACCTCATGCCATAACAAACAGCCTTGAACAGCTTTAAGCTGAGAGGCGGCCAGCAAAAGGATATAAACAGCCAAGGTGGTGTGAAAAGCATCCTGTGTTCTCTTGTCCTTTGATAAGCATTGACTGGCATTGACTTGCCCACTGGTCCAATACCAGGGCTGCTTTTGCAAGTCAGGATGGTCTTATGTAGATGGTAATGGTTGTGCTCATTCAAGGATGGGAGTGTTTGGGGCAGGGAAGTGCACTGAGCTGGAGAAAGCTCTACAAACGAATGATTCTTTAGATGGTGAGAATCAGTGAGTTCAGTAGCTGTACAGGAGTTGTAAGAACCTCTCCTTATCATGACAAAACTTAACAGCAGCTGACCACAGGATTGACAAGTACACATAAATGAACCATGCCTTGAAAATCCCAGCCTGGTTTGGGTTGGAAGGGACCTTAAAGCTCATCCAGCTCCAACCCCTCCCATGGGCAGGACCCCTTCCACTGGAGCAGCTTGCTCCAAGCCCCTTTGTCCAACCTGGCCTTGAGCACTGCCAGCGATGGGGCAGCTACAGCTTCTCTGGGCCACCACCCTGTGCCAGCGCCTCAGCACCCTCACAGGGAACAGCTTCAGCCTCAGAGCTCAGCTCAGTCTCCCCTCAGGCAGGTTCAAGCCATTCCTCTACAGGCCCTTGTCCCAAGCCCCTCTCCAGGTTCCCTGCAGCCCCTTTAGGCCCTGGAGCTGCTCTCAGGTCTCCCCTTCAGGAGCCTTCTCTTCTCCAGGCTGCCCCAGCCCAGCTCTATCAGCCTGGCTCCAGAGCAGAGCTGCTCCAGCCCTCACAGCTTCTCCTTGGCCTCCCCTGGACTTGCTCCAACAGCTCCACATCCCTCTTGTGCTGTTGCCCCAGAGCTGGATCTGGACTGCAGGGGGGGAATCTCATCAGAGCTGTGCAGAGGGGGGAAGCCACCTCCCTCCATGTTATATGTACAGTCACACTATGTTATTAAGTCAAGAATGACCTAGATAAACCCTGCAAATGCCTTCTACACATTCAGAAACTCAGCCTTTCCTGGGCAAAACCTTTAATTATCAGATTAAAGAGGAAAACATACAAAAGAACATCATATCCCCACCTACGATGCCTTTCGACTAGTGCACATTGAAGTGCATCAGAACACGGAAGTGAGAGGAAAAGAGCAACGCTTCTGAAAACAACAGGACTGATTCCCATGGGCATATTATTAGCAAGCCAGCTCTGAATCCCAGACGTACTTACAAGGATAAGGAACCTTGAACCACGGAGCTACCAACAACACTCCCCGGCGTGCGTCTGTGCGAGCGTAGAAGCCGTACTTGGAGCTGTCAGGGGGAAAGACGTCTGTCACAGTGAAGATGAAGCAAAGCAACCACGACACTAAAATAGCTAAGATAATCTGTGAAAGAAAAGGGGGAAAAAAGAGCTGTTTACTATCATTGGCAATACTCATCAACAGCAAACAGCTCCTGCAGAGACTATCTATTACACACATATCCCAGTATGCTCTTAAGTGATATCTAAGTCTGAACAAGCAGTTAATCCTGTAACAGATCCATGAGGTGGTTTGCCCTGGCACCTAACAAAGGTGATGTTACGAAAGCTTTTGAATTAGAGCAAGCCTCCTCTCTTTGCTAACAAATGGGAAAGTCTCCAAATGGGCACTTAAACCAGTGAATTAGGCTCAATTTTACCAAAGAACTAAAGAGAAGCCTTTCACATGGGGCACCATGTCTTGCTTTCATAAAACTAGAAGATAATGATCTCACCATCCCTTTTTGGAGGGCTCAGTTTAGGCTTTCACTGCATGCATAAACATACTTTCCTTTATATCCCCTTCCCTCCCCTCTTTCATCACTTCAGTGACTCCTCTTCATCATCAGTTCAATGACTTTTCGTGAGGGTCAGAGACCAGAATGGGATCTGCATGACTACAGCAAGAGGCTATTTCCTGTGACAAAGCACAGTATCAGAGTGGTTTAGGTTGGGACCTTAAAGCTCATCCAGTTCCAGCCCCCTACCACAGGCAGGAACACCTTCCACCAGAGCAGGCTGCTCCAAGCCCTGGGCAACCTGGCCTTGAACACTCCCAGGGATGAAGCATTGATGTTAATGAGACATCTATATAAATAATTACATGAAGTCTATAGATAGAAATGAACCATTCCGTTAACTTTCTCATAAGTCCATTTAAGCTTTCCTCTCACCTTGATGATTTTAGTGCTAAGAGCAATCAAGAACCCACCCCAAACACAAACCAGTTTCTTTCGCCAACTGAAGACCAAGTTCAGCTACTCACAGGGAACATCTTGAAGAGCTGCAGCCTGTATGCTGTCCATCCCTTCTTGGATTTGTAAATGGGTAAAGGGAACTTGACATTTCTGGCATACTGAGAAAACAACAATACTAGGAAAATAGTCCTGAGGAAAAAAGGAGAAGGAGGGTGGGACAGGAGAGACACACCATTAGCACCCATGCATTCAGAATCCCTCTCAGCACAAACCTGCTCAGGCTCTTCAGATACCTGAAGACATCTGAAATTCAGCACAAAGCATCACAAGATGATGCACTTTAACTAGACTATTACTCCACAAAAGCCAAACCAATGTAACTTGTATTCTAAAGTGCTGCAAAAGTAGCCAGCAGCAAACAGGGAAATGAAGCAACTAAGGAAAGATCTTCAGGGCAAAGAGCTACGCTGTGCTGCTGCCTTCTTTGGACTCAAACTGTCTGGCCAGGTATCCTCCTCATCTGAAACCCAAAGGTTCCTGCTCCAAATGGGAAGAACCTGGAAAACTGGAGGCCAGTGTACAAGGATTTCTACACTTCCAACAGTTGCATAAAGCTCCAAAGCACTTGAAAACCTCCTGTCAGGAGAAATGCTCTTCAATTCTGAATAATCCCCATTTCTTATTTTGTATACACATCTTTCACTAAGCAGCTGTAAATTAAGCAGAATCGAGCCCCAAACCCCAAGAATCCATTCAACTACAGTTGAGTAACCCAGTTTATCAGTGCTTTCAGAAGCCTCAAGTATCATGCATTCCCTCCCTCATCAAAACTAAGCTCCTCTACGTGTGAGCAGTTAATTCAACTCTACAGCTAAAATAAGTACCCACTGCAATGAAAACTACAAGCCCAGGGCAGGTTGCTCAATTCGGAAGCAGCCAAACCCCAGTTCTGCTATAAGAAGGCCACACAAAGAGTCAAAACTGTCTGAAGCAGCAGAGCTCTTCTGACATCTGAGATTAAGTTTTTATCAGCTGACTTAAAAAGAAGAAGGAGGTGGATGTTAAACCTCCCTTTTCTGTCCCAGATCAGGTTCAGACTGTAAGAAACAAACCCAGCTTTATTCTCCCTCAGGCTCCAGGAACAAAGAGCTCAGCAGAAGGGTGGCATTTACAACGCTGACTCAAGTGATAAAGGCACCTTTTCCTTGCGTTCAGGGAACATTCTGGCATCTCTCCCAAAGTCCATTATGGAAAGATGGGCTCCACGCCCTGACAGCAGCCCTGAGGACTTGGGAGGGGGGATGTGTATTGAGTTATTTAGTATAGAGTTGTAAGAAATGTAATAATTACATTACTCTGACATAGAATGGTTTGGATTGAAGGGAGTTCAAAGCTCATCCAGTTCCAACCCCCTGTCACGGGCAGGGACACCTTCCACTGGACCAGGTTGATCAAATAGAGTGGGAAATCATCATTTAACTAATAAATTGAAGTATTTTCAATCCTATTCTCTTGGCTACACACCAGGGGGGTTCTGTGAACCATCAAATCCTGACATTCCCAAACAGGTCTGTTTAGCAAAGCCCGATTCAGGAATAACTTCCCTCTCCCCACACCATGATGTGAGCTGGTTTAGGGATGAAATTACTTTGGCTTGGCACCTGCAAGCACAAGCAAGGCCAGAGAACTGTTTGGGAACCTGACAGTCATGTCAAACAGCATCTGCAGCTAATAGAGGAGAGCAGCCCTGCCACGGGGATTATTCTGCTACAGCAGATAGCAGCACAGCATTTTTATCTCTGCAGAACAGTCAAGGCAATTTCAAGTGCCGCATGTTGTAAAAATCAAGTTACTTTTGAGTGGCTCTGGATGGCCATGGAGTTATTTCGACCACTCTAAGTGCACATTCGTGTGCGAAGGAAGCCAGAATCACTTATTGACTGGCTCGTATTTCAATCCTACTCTGAAATGGATGTACGTTTTCCATCTGAAAAATGCCAGCTTTAATTACATGTTTCCATGTCCAATCCACCAAAGGTCTGGTTGATTGTTTTAAGATGAGGCCCTGACTTGCATTGAATTTGTTTGACAGGAAAAGAAAATGTTTCTTGGGGTCAGCTGCTTAACAGAATAGAGTTACAAAAATATTCATGATGCTGACATCCAAGAGAAAAGAGAATTAAGGAGCCCTTCTAATCACAGGCTGCACTTACAGCATATTTTACACGTTCAAAGCACTGTGCAAACAGATTTGGCAGACCAGAACCTGATCTCGTCAAGTCATTCCTTCTGCTTCCAGAGCCAGCACAAAGTTGGTCACTATACACTGAATATAGCAACTGCTTCTCCCTAAAAGGTGGTTTCCCTCCTCATTTGACTCAAATAGTAGCTCACAGGAAGCTTTTGTCTTCTCTTCATCTCATTCTTCTCCGTTATTCCCTTTCATACCACTAATCTTAAATCTCCCTGACATCTATACCTACAGAAGCACGTGCATCATGCCCTAAATTCACTCCAAGAACCCTTTTGTCTACTAAAGAGAAATCTCTCTTCTTAGGCTTCCTGGACTGATGGTGATCATAGAAATAGATGTGCTCTGCCAGCACACACGCTTCTCTTGGCTTTAGATAAGGAAACCAGAACAAGGACAAATGGGCCATTACTACTGATGGTATTTGCTGCTGCTGAATAAGAAACATCCACAATAGCAGCATATAAATGGAAATACAAACTGGTCACTAACCTCCCTGGTGCTTTGCTGAATGGCCTTTTCTCTAGCACTGGATCAGACGCAGCCAAGGGCTCCCAGAACTACTGTTCTATCAAACCCCCTGCTCTCACACCTCACTTTCAGCTATTTTCCTTTCCTGCCTCCTCAAGATGCTGCTGTCCTTATTCCCAAATGGCCAGTTGACCCTATCCAGACTGACATGGATTCCTCCACGCTGGGAACACTGTAATGCTACCTTGGGCAGCTGAGCTGCTCCCTGGCACTCCAGGATTCCTGCATGACAACTTACCAAGTGGGACCTAAGCCAAGAAGCCCCAGGAGTACTTACAACATAGCGATACCCCAGTGTTTGCCTGCTCTTTCTCCAGCAGCTTGGAAACCAGAGAGGCCGATGAGAGCAACAGTGGGTGTGATGGTCAGAGGTCCAATGTATCGTAACAGAGCACCAGGAAGGCCGAGCAAACCGATCACCACTTCTATCAAGGAGGACATGATAATAGCACCTTGGATCTGAACACACAAGAAAGGGTAAGAGACAGCTCAGTCACATCTTACAGGCAAACCCCAAACATCTCTTTTTTTGTGCTCTGGATTACAAACTGCAGTTAAAAGAATTCAGTGACACAGAAGAACTCAGCCAATTCTTTTTGTCATAAAACAGCTCATTAGGTTTAAGTGACTTATTGCTTAAGCATAACACTTATGGTTTTCTCCACAAAACTATTACACAGCAGACCAGTGGGCCAGTCTGGTAGTTGTGTGGATAGCACATGACACTGTCAGACAGGAGACCTGGGTTCCAGGCTAACCTTTAAGCTTTCAGATCGAACCGGCAAGGGTTGCTGGCGCCACGGAGGTGATGCTCCTAGCTCCTAGGGGCAGAGTGTATGCTGCATTGTTCACAAGTGCTCCTTAGAAGCTGGGATAGAGCAGCGTTGTGGTCTCAGGAGACTGTCAGCCCTCTTGGCTGCAGGGCTCTTGGCAGGATGTAGCTATGGTTTGAACATGGGGAAGAGAGAGGGGTTGTTTTTAATTAAGAAAAAGGTTTGCAGCCCAAAGCAACGGGATGGGAGATAAATTCCATGACACACGCCTTAATTTGGACTACTCTATCTACCACTCTAAGTGGGATGCCTGGGCACAACCCCCATCCTGGGCTCTGCAGAGCATGACGAAGTTCAGACTGCAGTGCTGCGAGTGGAAAAGGAGTTGGATCTGTTGCAGCAAGTCTCTTGGGAGAACCAACACCTTATCAGAATAGTCTCCAACTTAAACCACTTAGGGACGAACCAGATTTGCTAGCTGCATAGTTACCTTCCATGGGACAGCCTACTGAACAGCGACAGCAGGCAAGTGGTCTGGCAGCAGCTGAACTGCTGCCAGCGAGCACAAACTGCAAAGAGAATTCATCTCACTTGTGCATTTGTCTGAGCATCTTTTGGAATGTGGGAACTAGCTCCTTGTATTTGCTGTCCAGCAATGAACAAGTGGAAAAGATGAAGGCTTCCAGGAAATGAGTAAAGGGATATAGTCAAATGAAAATCACAGTGAAAGAAGAATCATCAACTTAAAGACGAGAACACGCAGATGGTTAGGTGAGAACTTAACTGGAATTGGACAGATCAACAGCTAAAGGCTACTCCTACATTACCTCTCGTATTCTGGGATACCAGATGTGCTCAGTGTGAAGCAGTTCTGCTGTTCCGTTTGTAACTGTTAGATCTTACAAAAAGAAGAGAAGAAAACACAGGGATTTTATTCCTTGGCCACTCTGCCATCACGTCATACAATATAAATCTCTCTTTAAGCTCTGCCTGACAAGTGAGCCTTGATTTACACACGATAAAAGTTCTGCAATGCTGCAAAGCAAGCAGGAACGTTCCCCAAGAGCTAACCACTGATTTTATCCACTGTCCCAAAGTGGAAAATACATCCCAACTTTCACAAAGAAAGGACAATTAGGGATTCCTTTCCCACTCCACTAAGCAGATGACTGGAGAATAACTCAACTGCACACAAGGAATCAAGTACTCCAACGGCCCTTGTTCACCCATTCAGGTCACTCACTGCCTGATGAACTGACCCGTGGTAGCAACCCCATCTGACACCTTTGGGAGGTTAAAAGGTTCAAGAACAAGATGCAGCAAAGGCTCCTTTTGAAAAGCTGAAGTAGTGGAACAAATTGCTTCGCCATCAAAGGTTATCAGGCAGCGTTTGCTTTCAACAAGGTTTGTATAAGGATACTGGCACATTTTGGTGCATAGAAACCTTCAATACACTAAAGAAAACCACACTTTGCCTTTACCTCTAAGGCACTGAAACCCCAGGGCTACTTCCCACTAGCTAAATCTGACTCCCCAGTGAGAAACTGTGAATGCCCAAAGCTATGCTTTTATAGGAAGAAACAGCAGGCAAACTAACTAAATGGCCATAAGTGAATTAAAAGAGATGTATAAACATGTAAATAACACCAGTGTACATGATTAGAGCATCAAAAGGACCCCTGGGAAGAACTTCAGTTAAAAGCAAGCAGCCTTCTCTCTACTCCTGCCTCACACTGCCCAAAGCCTTACTACTGAATAGCCATTCCCCATTCAAATAAGAGAGCTATTTCCACTTCAGTTTTCTGACCTAAGTTAAAGCCCCTTCCCAAGCAGTTCTAATGCACATCTGCATTCTAAACTTGAGACCTTTCAGGGTGATGATGGTAGCAGAGGAAAAGTTAAAGTGAACATCCAAATATTGCCAAATCTTGCTCAAAACCCCCTAAAGGTGTGAGTTAAATAGGTTAAAATAGTGGTCTTAAGGCAATGCTGAAACTTCCTACTACTGAACTTAAAAGCACTTGACTGGACTCATTGTATCCTAATGCCATAAAGGAACATTTACAGAGCCCTGCCTTTATCTATGCTGTTAACAAAAGAACTGTTTCATGCTATGGCTAGATTGCCTCTTGTCAGCATTTTTTGTATCATCCCCCTCCTCCCAAGTCCACAAGGGCATTTTGAGGAATCTTATTCCACAGCACAGAAGTTTTAACATTGTTAAATGAGAGCATGTTTCACATTCCATACTCATTACTTCCAGTTTCTGTATCAAAAGGGTTGGCAGTCACACTCTATGTGATCTGGGTCATTCGTCACTTAAACCTGAACAAGCATAAATGACAATTACCTGTGTTATTACACTTCCACTTCTCCAGGGACAGTATTGCTCTAGCAGGTGCTAAGAATGCAAAAGCACTCGCTTGAAACAAGGGTAACCTGGTGGAAAGGGAAAGAAGAGACACTGACATTTCTCACTGTTACGGTCCTGTGTCAGGGTATCAGTTACAACTGGGGTTACTCATCCTCAAAACCATCCTTCCTTGGGGGCTCTTACAGATGTGGTGTATGAGAGTTTCTTATTAAGAAGTCACAGAAATGAGATAGTAAGGCTTCACAAACCCAGAAGATGACACTACATGCATGAAGTTAATACAACCCTGTAACAGCTTATTACCAGCACATAGGTACCAGACTCTGGCTGGGTTTGACTCAGCACCACAAGGATACAGATGCACAGCCTGATGTAAGTACCAGCCCCAGTGCTGAACATGCAGCTTTTACCATCCTGCCACATCAGAAAAGCTCTTTAATAGGACAGTATGCAGTCTGCATACTCAATGCCTTCCCTCTGCATGACTTGGAGTACAGTCATTTATACATTCATCTTTAAGTGTACGTGTAAATAACTATTAGGTTGATAAGAGCTGATTAGATGTTCCAGGTGGCTACCAACAATAAACACAAAGGCTGCAAGAGTTTCAAGATGACATTCTTAGCATTGATGGTTACACTTGCCAAAAGGTTTAAGATCTAAAGAGCATCTACGAGCACCAACTACATATTCATTGAATCAGCCAGAGCTTGCATAACATCACAAATATCCTGCTGTTACTTAACTCCAGAGATGCACTTTGAACTATTCTATAAATACTGCCATTAATGGGTTGCAATAAGATTCTCTTTAATAGCAATCTCAAACTCTTAACACATGAAACGTTTCATTGCTCCTGAGGCTCTAGTTACTGCTCCGTGTTTATGGCTGGTTTACAGCCACAATGAAGTGCCAAGGCAAATGTTAGTAAAGGAGGAAGAACTAACTGCAGGAGCTTAAGATAAAGATCAGAAAAGGCCCAGAGAAGGAAAAAAAGAACTATGGGGGGGGGAAAAACCTATACAAGCTTAACATAGAAAAGGTCAAATCAGACGCGTGTTACTAACACTGGTTGTAAAGTCCACAGGCAGGGAGCTAAACCAGTTGAACTACCACTAGAAAGGAGTTTGAGCCATGTAAAAAGCTGCCCCATCTACAACAAATGGTGAAAGCAGCATTAGAAAGTCAAATTTCATCAAATTAAAGGAAACCAAGCTTTCTCTTTAGTGAGGAACCTGTTGGTAGCTACAAGTGAATGATTCACCTTATTTTTCAAGGTTCATTGAGCAAAGCCAGCAAGCTGGTGCCCATGGCAAAACACGCAATACCTGCAACAAGCTGTTACTCCTCTGCCCACCTACACAGTCCTCTGCCCCCCTCCTACTGACTTTGTCAATATACATTGCAAACACATTCTCTGGGGATGAAGTCATTGTACTGAGAGCTGGGTCCAGACTGTGAGGTCTGTAACTCATGATATACCCTGCACACATATTGAATCATAGCATCTGGGCAGTTGTGGTTTAGCTACTCCCTCAACCTTTGTGTGAGGGTGAGGAATGTCCTGCAGGCTGATCAATACAGATGATGGTACTGCTCCAACCTGAATGCCCCATCCCCGGCAGTGTTGAAGGCCAGGTTGGATGGGGCTTGGAGCAAGCTGCTCCAGTGGAGAGTGTCCCTGTCCATGGCAGGGGTTGGAACTGGATGAACTTTAAAGTCCCTTCCAACCTTCTTTAAACTTCTTACTAAAATCATCCAGCCAAGATCAGGCTCTTTCTGAAGAGACAGTGGCAGCTTGGAACATGAATGAGGAATTCCATTTCCCATTGCTTAAGCCAGGCAATCATCATTAGCTGGGTAAAGGACCACCAAGCTGATGACTGGGATATCACTTTAATTTCATGCCTATACAGCATGAAGCTGTTCAGTTTTGGCACCAGCCCTTGTGAAGACAGAGCTTTTTATGCAGTTAAAGCCATCTGGAAATGTCTTCATTATCTGAACGTGACACACAGATGTAGGAATGCTCAGACAATGTCGTGCTGGGCACCGCAACAAACCTGAGCTGTTTGGGTATGTTCAGGATGTATTTGAGGTACAGGAAAGCTGTATGTGATTGTCTCAGTCATAGTAATGACTCTGAATCCTTGCCAGATCTTCTGGCTTATGACATCATCTACCAAATAGCTTGAATTCCTAAACTCAGTATGGGTACCAAACCAACTCCACCTCCCAAATGAGCTCAGTCCATCTTTAAGGACCTTTAAACCATGGAATTTGACCTTTTGAAACCCTCATGACTTTATTTGCTGAAATACTTTGCAGTTGACAGACTTGCCAATAAATACTTCAAAATCTCCTTCAGACAACATCGCTGCTAGATCCCATTCCCAGCCTTACATAAAACCCAATCACATGTTAAAGAGTTATAAAACCATGGAAGTTTTCTCTTTAAATACACTTATTTTTAAGACCCAAACCCAATTGCCTCTTCAGTAGCTGCATCAGGACTTGACAGTGCAAGCAGAAGTGACTGGATAAAAGCCCCAAGACAACAAAACCACCGCATCACAGACTGCAGAGATGGGATTATACAGAAGGAACAGGGGATTTCAAACTGATGGGAACATACTGGTTCCTGCAAGAGCCCCAGATCACTCTGTAGTAAGTAATAAAGAGCCCAAGATTAGCTAGAGGGGGTGAAAACCAACCCAAATGTGACAAACCTGAGTTCTGTGAAGAAATACAAGTGTCAGGAAGCATAAAAACTAAGGGTTTTCTGCTAAATTTGAGGCAGAAGAAGAAAATTGGTACAAGTCCAGGCAAACAAAGCACCTTTGAGTTCATCTCCACCCACAGCTCTGCACTTTTCAACTGCATGAGTTTAATCTTCAGTAAATCCAGGGAGGAGACACTTAAGAGGTGAACAATGAAAGTCCTTATCTTCCAGCTCCTGCCTAAGTCAACAAGCCCTCCATTCCCTGCATACAGCACAAAGGGATGGGAGGAAGAAGAATACATCACTCCCATTAAAAGAGAGGTTCAAACCACCAAAGGGCATGACCGTGCTCTTCTGCCTCCTTTCAGATGAGGTACTTGAACATTTACTGTTATAAGTAAGGCAAGCTGCCCTATGAGCAGAGAGAGCCAAGCAGGCAGAAAATACAATGATTAACTGCAGGTAGTCTTGACTAAAGAGATATTGGGAGGGAAAATCAGCTATTTTCGTGATGCTGTTTCATCGTCAGAATAAACTCCGCATACAAACCAGCAGTGATTAAGTAACAGAAAAAATAAAGGGGTTTTTCAATGGACAAAAAGCACAGAAAAGCTCAATAAAATGAACTAAAAGAGCAATCGAAGATTGCATCAGAAAACCTGAAATCTATGGCAAAATGTTAGATGATTAGCTGATCCACAGTTTCAAGTGCTCTACCATGGGCTTGGCTGTCTGCACCCTATGGAGGCTTTTCCACCCAAAGATTCTGCTTCTTAGCTAACTCTTTACAAATAGGAGGGAAAGGGGGGGGGGGTGTTTGTCACTGAATCCCAGACTGGGTTGGGCTGGAAGGGACTTTAAAGCTCACCCAGCTCCAACGCCTGCCGCGGGCAGGGACCCCTTCCACTGGAGCAGCTTGCTCCAAGCCCCTGTGTCCAACCTGGCCTTGAGCACTGCCAGGGATGGGGCAGCCACAGCTTCTCTGGGCCATCACCCTGTGCCAGCGCCTCAGCACCCTCACAGGGAACAGCTTCTGTCTCAGAGCTCAGCTCAGTCTCCCCTCGGGCAGGTTCAAGCCATTTCCCTTGTCCTGTCCCTACAAGCCCTTGTCCATTCTCTATTGGAACTCAAGATTTCAGCTCACATTGTACAACTAAATGACCCATGAATCATGCAAGTAACTATATGAGGGCATACCCTTAAATATGCCCTTTTCTTCAAGCTTTAGTTATCACTCTTGTTTTATTCAAGAAGAAGCAGAAATCACTCAAAGCTTTAGCTACTCCCAGTTCTCACAGACAGTGTCAACACCAGTTGAAGGGAATATGTCCAACACTTCTCAGTGCCTATTGCAGAACATGAGTTTTCAAAGAAGCATTTATCTTCATGTTCGTAAAACTTACACCAGCTTTTTATGAGTATTTGCTAACACCTGAACTGGTCTCTTGCATCTTCCTAAGGAGAGCAGACCCAAGAAGAGGCACAGGCGTCACTGTAAGGCTACACTTTCATGTGTGTTTGTTCCCAACTGAAGGGTCATGATCTGCATCTCAGAGCAACTAGCAAATAAAAACGAAGGAGCTGCTTGTGTTGGAAGGTAACAGACACTCAGGTCAGAGAATTAGAGTTCCCCTCAGCAGTTTTCATTCCCTTTTTCATTTGACAAGCCCTTTACAGATACAAGCACACAAACTGCTGTAGCACTAATCACAGCAGCCTAAATATTGGTATGATTACAGTAGCACTCAAGAAACCAGTACAGATATCAAACTTGGTTCCTCTTCACCAAGGTGTATGAGGTTTTCCTTTCCCCCAGAAACACCTCTACTTTCTCTGTCCTCATCAATTTCCCCCCTCTAATCCTTCCCTCTCCCTGCTGTATTTCCTTACCCTTGGAATGACTTCTCTGATTTCAGAGTCACCTCTTCGTGGGAGCAGCTTTCCAAACACTTTCCCTAACTGCCCTGTATTTGACCTGTTACCTTGGGTTTCATGTGTATCCTTTGAAAACAGTTTACCTCCCTGCTGGATCTTGGCTAGCATCCTGGAATTCCCAATAGATATCTAGTCTTATCACTGTATCAACACCCAGGCACAAGTCCCAAGTCTCACCTGCACCCAAAAGTTGTTTGCAGCAATGTAGTGATGCCCACACAGAAGAAAATGGTCCCAATCAACTGGCTGGTAGCCCACTGGTCAAATCCAACACACATAGCATCAGCTAGCAGAAAGGGCACTGCTATAGTTCCACTGAAGCATGTCAAGTAATGCTGCAAAGAGAAAAAGGGGTTGGTAATACTGCAGCCAATCATAGAATCAATCAGGTTGGAAAAGAGCTTGAAGATCATCAAGTCCAACCATTACCACAGCACTGCCAAGGCCACCACCACCCCATGGCACTCAGGGCCTTGTCTACAGAGTATTAAGAAGTAAATACACTTGTGACCATCTTTCCTTTTGCTTTGGCTATTTCTGCTCCTGAATGAGCCACCAAAGCTCCCACTTCCTGCTCCTAAGCATTTCTTCAAATATTCTCCTTCCAAGCTGAGCTACCACTGGCCTGTTGCTAACAATGCTACTGCTATAGGATGAACTAGGTTGTTTGAATGGCTACATGGGTATTGCTCTTGAGGAAGAGGTATCGAAGTAACTGCACTGGAAACAGTTTTAACTCAGAAAAGCAGATAAATAACTCCATTCACTTTCAGCCATGTGAAAAGAACATTAGCTTACAAATGAACTTAAGGGCACACACAAACTAGGATGCAAATAAGCTCCCAAGTACTGGAAACTAAGTACTTGTTACTACTTCTTCAATTCAAATACATTACTACTTCAATTCAAATACATTACTACTTCAATTCAAATACATTACTATTGCTTCAATTCAAATACATTACTATTGCTTCAATTCAAATACATTACTATTGCTTCAATTCAAATACATTAAATCTTCTTCAATTCAAAAACCATGAAGCAAACAAAACCCAAGAAATCACCACATTCAATAAAAGTAAAAATACAAACCCTACAGAATCCCTGCTGCGTGCCCNACATTACTATTGCTTCAATTCAAATACATTAAATCTTCTTCAATTCAAAAACCATGAAGCAAACAAAACCCAAGAAATCACCACATTCAATAAAAGTAAAAATACAAACCCTACAGAATCCCTGCTGCGTGCCCCTGAGGAATGGCAGGAGTAAAAAGGCTGGTTTGGAATGTATTTGTTTGGAGATCTCAACATACTTTACAGATATTAACAAATTCTCAGCATTCTTTTGGGACAGATATTGTTACTATTCATGAAAGAAAGGAGATGAAAGAGCTGGTCTGCTTCAACCAAGTGTATGGCTGAGCTGGTAGTAGAGTCCAGCTCACCACCACAGTCCTACTCCTTGCAGAAATGCCACGCTTCCACTCCAAGGAGTACACAATTTGCCTGCCTTGTCTCGTAGTGAGCCTACAGGTCCAGGGTGATGCTATCAAGCTTGCAGAATTGAACTGACTACAGCAGCAGCTTTAATAGTCAAGATCTCAGAATTAAGCCATTCTTTCTCCATCTTTAGTTCCAGAGGTACCAAATGTGACTTTCTGAAGCTTACCACTTTGCCTTTGCTCCCTTATTTACTACCAGTGTTTAAATGAATCTCACAAAAGCATAAGCAGCAAACAAGAATATAGACCAGTATCAACACAGTAACCTTAGTTTCTGCTGAAGGTGATCGCCCACTACCTTAACACTTCCTTCAGACAAGTGAGAATGTGGGAAGAACGATCACACACACAAATGCAATGAACTACACAGAAAATACTAAGCAAACTCTAAAAGTGACAGAGGGAAAATTACAGCTGGTTTCGAACCTACCTGCAACCCCAAAAATATGCAGAGGTACCAGGGAGGGACATCTTCGATGGTGTAAATCATGTCAGTTCTTTGGGCATCTAAACTGCCGCTGCTGTCCAGTGTCTCTGCCAAAGAGCTCTGTTTGACAGGGAGGGTGAAGAAGTGCATTAGTGTTACCTACAAATAAACTGAATGGGAACTGTCAGGCCATTCCCAGATACTCCAAAACTGGTGTAATAGTCCCAAGCAATGCTGATGTGTAATGTTTTTCAAGCCTTTTACCTATGGCTTCTTCTCATTTCCGGCTGTAGCTACTGAACTTGTACCAAACACATTCACTTCTCTAAGCCAGCCCCTGCTGATTTACACTAACACAGCTGTTCATTTATGATACCTCCAATCTGGCTGCCAAAAGGTGCCCCAAAAAATGGGATTATCATGAAGGAACTGTTTGTTAAAGTCAAAAAGGAAGAATGAGAACTAAGCGGAAGAGTCAGCAACAGCAATTTTCAGAGCAGAATGGCTATCCTTGCATAAGAGACCAAAATCACAGGCAAGACAGTTCCTCATTCCAGTAATTGCTTCCCCACTTAATTCTTACTCAATTCCAGCCTTGGTTAACCTTTTAGAGCCACAGGATTTAGTAGTTTTGCTTCCACCCCACATTGAAGCAGTGAAGAAAACACTGCTCATTATAACTAACTACATCCATGGCCAATTCCTATTAGTCAAGAGGACTTCCTCCAAGCCTGGAATTTAAGCGAGACCACATTTTGGCTTAGCATGTGCTCTCATTTGCAGGAAGCTAAGAGACAACTGACCACATATATACAGGCAGCAGAATCCCTGCAGCTTCTCCATTAGACCAAGATTGAGCTCAGTCGTTCCTTCTTCACATCTGAGTGGAATTGTTTCATTCCAACTCTCTGGTTTGGAAATTCCTGAGGAGGAGAACACAATGCTCCAAAGCTCCAACACTACCACCAAAAGCAGAAGGGAGCATCATTTCAGCTTCACTAACCCCAAAATACTTTATATAACTGCTGTCCTGACCTAATCCACACTAGAACATAAAAACCCCCTGTGAAGCAGCCCTACACAAAGGCAGGGAACTTGCCCAGACTTGTGACTTTGCCTCAAGAGGTCTTTCCTGCTTCAAGAATCACAACACATCCACAGATTGTGCTTAGATAATCTCCCTTTGGTTTATCTTCCCAAAGGTTAGGGAAGCCAAACTGAGCCAGGACATTTCCTTCTTATCTCAGGTTTCTGTAAGTAAAACAAATGCCATTGGGTTCATTCCAATTCAGGGAGTGCAAGTGACCACATCACTATGGAAAGCTTGAGGGTATGACAGTGGAAAAGCAAAATACAGTAAAACTAGTATCAGAAAACACTTTTAAACAGCATCAAGCACTGAGCAAGCTCCTCACCAAGGTGAGTTTAAATAAGGTACAACTCTTATATGGAGGAACAAGGAAATGGTTCACTGCACAACTCATCTTGACAACTTAAAGCACTCATGTCTGTCTTTACCCAGTCAATGAAGGAATGACACTCTCCTGACCTGGAACACCGACAAAGGAAAAGAATCAGGAACGTGAGTTTTAGAGCTTCACCTCACACTGGGGGGGAAGCACTGAGCAACCTGCATGCATCCTGTCTCTAGGTGGAACTTGGGAAAACACCTGCATATCCTCAAGCATCCCAAGCACAACACCAGGCTGGTCAGAGACTGGATGGGAGCAGCCCTGAAAACCACAGAATCCCAGACTGGTTTGTGTTGGAAGGGACTTTAAAGCTCATCCAGCTCCAACCCAATGCCACGGGCAGGGACACCCTCCACTAGAGCAGCTTGCTCCAAGCCCTGTCCAACCTGGCCTTGAGCACAGATAATAGCTAAAGGGAACTACCATGAAAGAGACCAAGACTTAAGAGGGAGGAATTGGAGAGCTCAGGTGAGGTCTGGCTCTGACTGCTGTGGCTAAGTCACTGGGTAGTCACTGGCCCTCCCATATCTTAAGCATGTGCCTGCTGGTTTAATATAGTGCTGGTCCTTGCCAAGTATGCCATAGGGAACTGCTGGGAACAAACTGCACCTTCTTGAGGGAGATACCAATCAGAGACTAATTCTTTTTAACTGGCCAAGGCTGGGACAACACAAAAAGGAATGAAAAGCACAGAATAAGTATAAACAGGAGGAGCATCTGTTTGCGAGTCAATGTAAGCACTGGGCATCCTCCGACAATTCAATACATTTCAGTCCTCTTTGTTACAGGCTTTTTAATGAAGGTCTTTCATTTGCCTTTCTGGTGAATGATCTCTCCAGACGAATGGAAAGCCACGAAGATGCTACATGCACACACTTACTTGAAATGAAAAGCAGGAGGTTTGCTCACATTACCAGAAATATTATCTTAATAGATGAGGCTTTAACTGCTGCAGCCCCTCCTTTCGCTGTTCGTTCATTATAAGCCACAGCAAAGCTTTAGCTCAAGCAGATTTGGTTGATTAGAAGCTCGTGGTCTCTTTAAGGTGAATTAATCAAGTCATTTACCGTTTGGATCACATGGATCAAGTGGAAGGGAGAGAAACATGGTAAAAACAGGCCATGAAGACATGCTTCAGCGTCTAGAGATCGCTTATCTTGGTTGCACAACTTCATCCCAGCACCTTTTGCTCAAGGCTTTTTATCAGATTGTTTCTCTCCACACCAGTCTGAGCGTGCTCCAAGGATCAGCCACCACAGACACTGCAGGTCAGCAGCTGCCAAGATGTGCCCATGAAAGCATCAGCATGATCAAGGTGGTAGCAGGGGGTACTCGAGACGTACAGGCAGACCATCCTTACCAGTGCCAGAAAGCACACTGTGGCATTCCTAACGTTCTTTGGAAATACAATTTGGTCAAGTTGAGGCTTTTTGGAGATGAGGCTTAACCAAAAAGCCAAGCAGATACAAAAGGTGCTGCTCAGATTTACTGTAATCTTCTTATTTTAAGCAGCAGCTCAGATTCACACCAGAACTACCTGGAAGGATGTTATTGAACAGGCCTGGGGAATGATGGAATTGAGAAAAAACCTGGGAAAATCACACTGGATCATGGAATCAACCAGGCTGGAAGAGAACTTTAAGCTCATCCAGTCCAACCATTCCCAGCACTGCCAAGGCAACCCTAACCCATGGCACTGAGGGGGTGTGAGCACTCACAGGGCCGGTGCCTGCAGCCCTGCCCTGGGCAGCCTGTTCCAATGCCTGAGCACCCTGTGGGCAAGGAATTGCTCCTCAGCTCCAGCTAAATCTGCCCTGGTGCAGCTTGAGGCCGGTTCCTCTTGTCCCATCCCCTGTTCTTCAGGAGAAAAGCCTGACCCACCTCACTCCATCCTCCTGTCAGGCAGCTGTAGAGAGGGTTAGGGTGCCCCTTGAGCCTTCTCTTCCCCAGACTAAACAATCCCAGTTCCCTTTGAGGCCTCAACTGGGTTGCTGATCCTGAATGATCCGAGATACAATCATCGATATCCTAAGGACAAATGTTCCAGGGTTTGTCTGAATGACCTGAAATCCATTCATAAGTTGTCACTCTATGATAATAATCAGCCCCCTACTTGGAAAGAGGACTAGAAAAATTAAGTTAATGAGGTTGGAGCTTGGAGGACAGAGAATGAGAAAGCTGCTGCTTTTGAAGGCGCTCAGTATTACCAGTTTCCTTGACTAAATGCAGAAGTAGTTCAGGCCTAAAGAGCAGCACAGAATGGCCTTACCATGGAAATCATGCAAAAGGCCAATGGAAACGAGATCAGAAAACTGCCTATTACAGATTTTGGTGCCAGGTCAAAGTGCTTCTAACATCTGCTGAATCACTCTGTGTTCTGCAACCAAAATGTGTGACCAGAAGAGTCACAAGAACACAACTCCCCCAAGCCTGATCTGAATCTGCAAGTCAGCATGGCTGATGGGAGAAAGGAAATCTCTCAGCCCAGTAAAACCAGCGTGGACAAATAAGAGAACTGAGAAAGCAAGAATGAGCTCTCACCTAGAAGGAAAGCACTACATACCTTCTCTGCTATGCCATTTTCTGTAGTATAGATGGCCATCAGCTCGGTGTCTTCTGTATCCTGGTCACCGCTGGACGTTGCTCCGCCATTTATCACAACCTTAGAAATAAGACAACAGGAAAAAGAAACACAAGGTCTTCAAATGAACATTCTGTTTGGGATCCCACCTCAGGTCACTCCATTTTCTCTCCTGGTACTTGACAACTTGCTACAAACCATTACAAGCATGGCAAGCAATCGCTTATATTCCTAGACATGCATCACATACAGCTCCCCAAAGCCTGGACAGTATCCCCTGAGGGTGGGAAGAAACCATCAGGAGACCGATGGGAAGAGTTCTTAAGAGGCAGATGTGCACAGCAGAATGATCTAACAGAAAACCTGAATAAGAAAAAGACAACAAATGTTTCCTTGTTGCTTCCTCCTATTAGTCAACCAAATCAGGACACAATCAGGGGGTGGTGCCTTCTGCAGTAGGACAGTCAACAGTGGGACAGGGCTACAGCATTGGTGGATGAGAGAAGAGCGACTGATGCCATACACCTGGACTTCTGCAAGGAATTCGATGACACTGTCCTTCACAATATCCTTGCCTCTAAACTGGAGAGACATGGATTTGATGGATGCATTACTTGGTGGATTAAGGAACTGGCTGGATGGTCACACTCAAAGAGCTGCAGTTGATGGCCCAATGTCGAAGTGGAAATCAGTGATGGGTGGTGTTGGGACTGGAGCCATTTAATATCTTTGTGAGTGACATGGACAGGGGATTGAGCACTCTAAGCAAGCTTGCCAATGACACTGAGCTGTGTGGTTTGGGTGACACACTGGAGGGAAGGGACCTGGACAGGCTGGAGAGGTGGGACCATAAAGTTCAACCAAGACCAAGTGCAAAGTCCTGCCACAGGGTCAGGGCAATCCCCAGCACAAACACAAGCTGGGGTTTTTGTGTGCTTGAGCCCAGAACCCCACCATGAGTGCGGGGCTGCACCCCCAGAGTGTGAGCAGAAGTTTGAGGGAGGGGATCCTGCCCCTCTGCTGTGCTCTGGGGAGACCCCTCCTGCAGTCCTGATTCAGGGACAACAGCACAAGAGGGATGTGGAGCTGTTGGAGAGAGACCAGAGGAGGCCCTGGAGATGCTGTGAGGGCTGGAGCAGCTCTGCTCTGGAGCCAGGCTGAGAGAGCTGGGCTGGGGCAGCCTGGGGGAGAGAAGAGAAGGCTCCTGAAGGGGAGACCTGAGAGCAGCTCCAGGGCCTAAAGGGGCTCCAGAAAACCTGAAGTTGGGCTTGGGACATGGGATGTTCAAGGCCAGGTTGGACACAGGAGCTTGGAGCACCCTGCTCTAGTGGAAGGTGCCCCTACCCATGGCAGGGGATTGGAACTGGATGAGCTTTAAAGTCCCTTCCAACCCAAACCATGCCACAGCTCTAACTGTTCTCATGAGGAGCTGCCTGGAGTATGACCAGCACTGCTTTAGAGCATATGTATGAAATACCCACAGACACCATAACTGGACATGTTTATATATAAACAACAACAAGTGGCAAAGGAGGTTTCATTAACTACATGTGGAAATAAACACTTTGCCCAACACAGTTAGAGCAAAGCATTACTAACCCGTTCGCACTGAGCTTGACCATACAGTACCTGGATGTGTTACTTACAGGCAGGGTGAAAAAGGTGGGATGTTTAGTTTCATCCTCATATTTGCCTTCCGTTGAGCCTCCTGCCTCCACCGATTTTGAAGTGGTATTCTTACCAATCCCCATCGTTTCCAGAATGTCAAGGACTTGCATACAGTCCCCAAGGGGCTGCTCTGGGGTGAGAGGCCAAGGACTAAGGACAGGTCCTTATTTCCACAGCAGCACGTCCAGGTATCTCTGAAGTGCTCAGTAATCCAGCTGGGGCATCAGGGTTGCTTTTTTAAGTATCATTAGCATCAATGGCACCTAGAATTAAAGAGAGAAATTCATTCTTTCTTCATTATCCAAGATATATGAACAAAGACTTGTGCTCTGCAGCCCCGGTTCCCTTTCACACTCTTGACTCACCAACTCTTACCATTTCTTTTTGATTTGATCATTAACAGATGAGCATTTAAAGTATTTTAAGGATCATTCAGGATGGGAATGGGCTGATTATTCTCTCACTCTCATGGTTTTCAATTATGTTGAAACCTTGATCTTGTTTTAATATCACAGTCATTTCCATGGCGTTTTTGGGAACAAAGTACTCCTGTACCCCAACTATGCAGCAACAGAGGAGAGTTTGCTACCGAACCCCCATTGAAAACATTACTTGTGCTGTCAAAGAGTGTAAGTGTGTAGACTTCCTCACAAGTTCATCTCTGTGTAACTGAATTCTTCCTTTTCAAACAACCCCTTTTGAAGTCAAATGCTTCCAGGAAGCTTAGACTAAAGGGGCAGTGAAGCACAGCTGAGTGCAGTGAGTATTTCAGACAGGAACACCCTCACCTGAACTTAGCTCAGTGGCATGAGGGATGTTCAGAGTCATCTGCCTGATGATGCTGAAGCAACTGCTGCAGGATGAAACTGTGTATTTAGTACTATGTAATTAGTAGCACTTCTATTTTGGCACAGGAACAGGAAAGATCATACAGTTTACTGGTCCTTTGCTTTTCCCAAGTGGATCATTACAGCACAGCTCCCACATCTCCTCCTTAACTTGCACCTGCCAGTCCAAGGTCACCTACACTTTGGCAATTTCCAAGACAAAGGAACATCAATGAAGGGATTTGAACCTCAATTTCCCCCAGGGCAGCACAGACAAGCTTGCAGCAAACCCAGTTTCCAGTGTGTGGTTCCTGGGCCTTCAAAGAGGAAAGTGCAGTGCAGACAGCTGAGGAGAAACAAGTGCTGCTACAGAGGAAAGTACACGACAGAACCCCAAGAACGGCCTTTTCTAACTCACAGCAAGTTAATGATATTTTAAACTTCAGCAGGTATTTTAAAGTCTTCATCAGGGCCTGCAGGGCCAGGCCAAGGGGAATGGCTTGAACCTGCCCAAGGGGAGACTGAGATGAGCTCTGAGGCAGAAGCTGTTCCCTGTGAGGGTGATGGGACACTGGGATGGGTTGAACAGAGAAGCTGTGACTGCCCCATCCCTGGCAGTGCTCAAGGCCAGGTTGGACACAGGGGCTTGGAGCAAGCTGCTCCAGTGGAAGGGGTCCCTGCCCATGGCAAGGGTTGGAGCTGGATGATCTTAAGATCCCTTCTAACCCAAACCATTCTGTGATTCTATAATTGCTAGAGGTGGAAATGCCAGTAAGGCACATTCAAAACCCCCAGTTATGTGTGTATCAGAAAGCCCAAAAAGTGGGGTTTGGTTTCTTTCTTAAGCTTCTCTTCCAAAACGCTGCTCAGAAGCACTCCAGCAGTTTGGATGTCAACTGGAATGGCAATAGAACAAAACTGGACAAAGACCCTTCAACCAGGGGACTGGGTGAGAGATTACCAAGTAGTGATGTTTCAGAACCTCTTCATAGCTCTTAGTTGCCCATTTGCTAGAAAATTCTGGTTCTTTGAGGTTAAAGAGAGATTGATTTTTCAAAGCAATCTCACTTTCCAAGAGAGAAAACAGTCATAGAATCATAGAAAGTTAGGGTTGGAAGGCACCTTAAGATCATCCAGTTCCAACCCCCCTGCCATAAGCAGGGACACCTCACACTAAACCATGGCACCCAAGGCTTCATCCAATCGTACCTATGAAACAGCACTTGGGCACTGAGATACCCTTGAGCACCCCTAACTAAACCCAAATGGAATGCAAAGTACTGCCTTCAAAGAAGGGTTTCATTAAGACTTGTTTCCTAAGTATTAAGAGCATAATCAGTTATTTCTCACTTAAGACTCAAGGAGCAAACCAGTTTGAGTGCTCACCCGAAAGAAAAAGGCATCCCCATTTTTCCAGTAACCACCGACCTCTCATCAGAGACGCCAATCTCCAGACATGAAGAGCAATGGTAAATTAGCTTGTCTGCTTCCACCTCCAATCCCTGCAGGAACCTTCCTCTCCAGGCTGCCTGGGCAGGCCTGGGAGCGAGATGAGCAGGTTAGAGGCAAGAGGCAGGTACCAGTTCAAGGTCTGGGGGCAGGAGGGGTGTCTGGGATGGGGTTTTTGGAAGGGGTTTGTTTGCTTCTATTGTAAAGGGTGAAGGATTTTGTTAAAGCACATACAAAAAACAGAAAAGAAGAGCGTTTGCCTTCTGCTGCCAACGGAGACAGGTTTTATTCTCCAAGAAAATCAGTGATGGAGACAGGCGTGGTTTGGTCTGGCAGCTTTCTCATCTCGCATTGGAAAGGAAAAGGCACCATTACACCTCCCTAACAGATGCAGCACTGCCAATAAACCACCACTGAGAGAGTTACACCAGCAGGAAACCTACCATCAAGGAGAGCTGGTTTAAGGTTTTCTGGCATGATAAGCTTCTTAGTTAGCATTAACTAACATCTCCACTGATGCAAAAGAAAAGACCACGTAATCCTATTTTGCTTCGCATTGCACAACACTAAGACTGCTATCTTCTCAAAGAAGATGGGATCCTTCCTTAGGAGTTGGTCTTGAGAAGTACAGCAGGAGAGGACACACATCAGCTGTGCTTTGGATTAATTCTTGAGTGCTGAAACACAACACCTACAATGACAGTGTTTGGATGAGGGTTCCCAGATGGTGATGAAGAAGCAACCTCAAATTAACCGGTAAAACCAGCCTCATCAGCTGCTTTTCCTAGAAAGAGGGAAGGTGTTTTGTGTCCACACATGTACCTGCACAGTAACAACAAACACGTGCGTCAGGGGAAGGGATTCAAGGAAAACAAGGAGAACAACCTTCCAAACCTTTCTTGCATTAATGGCACAGATACTAATGAGATCTTCAGCAGACTTTTATGCTGCAATCAAACTGAACCAGAAGTCTTCAGGCAGCAGCAGATCAGCGTATCTGAAAGGTATCATGCTTCTTTATCAGACCTCTTACTCACCAAGCATAGCTAAGGGAGGTGACTGACACTTTATAGCCTGCCCTAACAAACCCGACTGATCAAAAGCTATAAGCTAATGGAAAACAGAGACAAACCTCATTCAGCATCAGCTAGGTGCACCCAGCACAATGGACCATCAGCCGCCCTGGATCAAACAGAAAGGCTGCAAGTGAAATTTCCACCAAGGCACTGAGTAGCACCCATCTCTTTCTAGACCAAATTATCTTCTCTGCTCATACATGAGTAACCCAGGAAGGCCAAACGCTGACATGGGTTTACAAGAGCTTAGATAAGATGAGTATTGAGACAAGCAGGCTACTGCAGGGGATAGTTCAGGTGCAGGTTCACTCGTAGCCAGGGAAAGCTCTGTACCTCGACACCTTCGCCTGTACTTCACGCACACAGATCTGGTACCATCAGGACAGGACACAAAGCCAGTGTAGTGCCTGGTTTGACAACACGATGCTTCTCACACTTTGCCTTTCCTGATTCCCAACACCCCATTCCCATTTTGTTTCAACAAGTTCCAATGCATTTCAAAGTTCACTGTAAGGAAAGGGGATAGGAACCATCACAGATGGAGATGTACAATGCAAAACTGATTAAACGTACCTTTCTTTCTTCCTTCTGTAGTTTATGCCTTCAAGTCACCACTCTAGAACCTCTACCACAAATAAAAACCTGTTGTATACCCTGGAGTATACAACAGAGGTTTTCATATAGAGAAACCTGCCCATATACCAAGGCAGGTTGTATGCAAAGCTTCTGTTTCAGAAGGTACCAAAGTGCATGCAAATCAGTCCAAAAGATACCTGGAAAACTCACCTCTTACTAGATTCAAGAGTTAACTTGGGCAGGACATAAAATAAACACAGAGAGCTACTAACATGGGAAGGAAAAATGGACCATGAACCCCATTAAAGGCAACTGTAATATACATGTCTCCCTTGGATGAGTTGTTCTCTTTAAAAGCAGCATCACTTTGATAAAGTTTTTGGCTGAACCACACTGCAAGCATTCTGCTTTTTTCATATGAGTCTGAGAACACCCAGTAACAACTACAAAAGGCATATCAGAAACCCAATGAAAGTCAGCTTTCCTGTCATGGCATCATCCCTACCATGCTATGGTTGAGGGCCTTTAATGTTTGAATTACGCACTTGGCAACACAAAGATTGGGGGAACCGAACCCAATGTGACATCCAGACAACATGCTTGGGGCCAAAGCATGTTGGGGCCTTTCTGTTTGTTTGGGGGGTTTTAACATCCATTAGAAGAGCCCACAATTTCTCCGGTGTCATCAGACTGGCAGCGCCAGAGCTGGCAAGCAATAGGTGCATTCAGGCTGCGCTGCCAATGCTATAAAGCTCATGGACCCACACCTGTACTGAGCAGATCTAAAGGTGTTCAGCAGGGACCCCCTTCCACTGGAGCAGCTTGCTCCAAGCCCCTGTGTCCAACCTGGCCTTGAGCACTGCCAGGGATGGGGCAGCCACAGCTTCTCTGGGCACCCTGGGCCAGCGCCTCAGCCCCTCACAGGGAACAGCTTCTGCCTTAGATCTAAGATACAAGAAGCCTGAAAAACATCTTTTTGAGAAACTCTTCAAAAGCAAGTAATACATTTTCACGGGGATTTACACTACTAATGACCAGATCACAAGCAAGCAAACCAGTAGCAACTTTACTACTCAAAGCTGTCCAAAACGTTGCTTGATGTTTTCCTACAAAGCAAAGAGGTCCTCCCCATTTCTAAGCACTCAACAAGTACCTCATGAGAGAGCCAACAAGCACTTAACGCGATGCAACCAAAGCACTGTCTGCAGACCCACAACCACAAGTTCAATTGCTTCACCAGTTCTTACATCTCCAGATGGGTACTTGGATACAGTGCCCACAGGGTCCTCAGCTCCACACTGCCCAGATACATACGTGTGCCCAAAGGGCATCTTCTGAACCTCCCAAGGGGGTTCTCATCATCTTACAGACATGCAAATACTGCACAGCACCCGTGTGGATCCTTCTGTTGCTACATGTAGAAACCATCTTCCCCCTTTAGTCGTAAGTAGAGCTTTTCCTCAGGCTATTTGGAAACTGAGCCTCTCTGGTCCGAAAAATACTTGTGGTTTATCTTTACCAGGTGTCTCTTGCAGCCATGAAATGAAACCGCACTGAAATGCAGGGGGTTGGAAGTGGATAGGCTTAAGAGCCTTTCCAACCCCAACCATTCTAGGATTCTATTTCCCTCATCCCCCCTGTTTCACTCAAACCCAACTATATCCACACTTAGAGCAGAGAAATATGCTCCAAATTCCTAACACAACACTACACAGACAGACATCACCGCTCTTTACCTGCTGTAGAAGTGAAGTCCTGCTAAAGCTGCTCAAACCACCTCACATTCAGGTTCTAAAACACAAGAGCTGATGGGCGCTTTAAGCAGTTTCGGTCCTTAGTTTCTCCCCTCACTTCAAAGTAGGTCTTCAAAACACAAAGGGTTTCTTTCTTTGTAGGCACTAATGAATTTTTAAGTAGTTGGTATTTTGACTGCCATCCAATAGAGAATGTCTTAACAACTGACCAACGTTATTAGGGCATGTCTGTGCAAAGACACCCAGGGAAGTTATGCCGAGCTCCAACCTTCTGTTGATTTAAAGCACATTAGCTAAATCTCATTAACTTCCTGTGTGAATGAGCTTGTCGAGGAGACTTGAATCCAACCGAGACGTTTAACAAAGCATCTCACGGCTTTCATACTCCTCAAGTTATTTCATCAGAGCTTATTTAGGCTGTGAGTCGAAACACAGATATCTGAAACATGAGCATTTTCAGTAAGTACAGGTCAAGCTGAAGGTGATTTTGGCCAAAAACATTGGTCAAGCTGTTCCTCACTCATCTTTCACCCTGTTCCTCTCGTTTTATTGTTCCAATAGGCAAGTTCTGTGCACCACATGCACTACGCTTCGCATGAGATCCCACCAGTGTGCCTGATGGTCTGTGTTAAGAGTCCTCACAAAGGACCAAGGAGGAACTATACAGAAGTCATAAGATAACGTTTCACAGAAGCAAGAGGTAGGAGATAACACTTTCACAGCTTGACATGAAGTGACTGATATCAAATGACACCTGCAGTGTTCTCTAGGTAGCAATGATGCTCACAGTAAATAAAGATGAAACAGTGGATCACTGTTCTTTATCAAACACATCACTACTTTATAGTCTAACTTGCTGCACCATATACCTCTCTCACTGTTTACGGCACATATTCATCTGACTTAGAATAGTACACAGTCCTCTTGGTCCCCCCGTGGAGCATTAATAACCTCAGAATCCAGCTACCTCCACATCATTATGGATATTAATACACAGTTCATTAAGCTCCTTCACGGCATTCCAAAAGCAACCTGAGCACACACTGGTTCCCTTCTCAGCTTTCTTTGTACTTCTACTTGGCACTTTGATGAAAGCTACTTTTTCTTTTCCTTCCAAGGCCTTAATCACATTAAAACAAAGGTGAAGTTAGAGACTCATCTAGGAAAAATTCCATTTATTAAGCAAAGCAGGGGAAGGTGCCAACTTTTTCAACTCCGAATACGAAGCTCCTTTCCAAAGGCTTTTGAAACAGATACTCACTCCTTGCTGAAAGAGAAGGATTCTAGTCCAGTAAGCAATATAAACCCAGGAACTGATTACACACTTGAAAACTTTACACTGAGCTGAGCTATTAGGCTTGGCTTGAACTAAATATTTCACTTCCATTGAACAGAACTTAATAAAAGATGTGCAACTCAAGAAGCTTTCAAAGACTAACCGAGATGCTGTACTTCTGGGGTCAAGCATTCTTCAGATCGTTTTACTACAGAAACCTTTGATATAATTCTCCCATTTTAAAAATCCAAGGAAGTTAAAGTTTGGGAAGCGGTTTCCTAACAAAGTTTAGGAACTTTTAGGGGAAAGGGTAAATGCTTTTGAGTCTCTCATTTTACACTGAGAAGTCCTCAAACCTTTAAGACAGTGAAACTTAAGTTATGACAGACCTGAGTTGGGCAAGTTTAAGTTTCCTTACTTTATAATGCCCACACTAAAGCAGTTGAAACTTGGTACTCATCCCATTACCACTGAACTGAAAGCAGCTCTTACCTCCAGAAACCTGTACCGACTTCCAGAGCCCGTCCCAGGGAATTCCTCCACCTCCTTCCTCGCAGCCTGTGCCGAGTGCAAGACGCGAGCTGCAAGCTGCAGCCTGAAAGGATGCGGACATCCCGAAGGAGGGTTTTTATAAGCCGGTTGGGCTCACTCCATTGTATAACTGCCCTGTGCCCAATCACAACCTCTGCGCGTTACACAACCCCTCCACTGCGGGAAGACACCGCACGGTCAGAAGCTGTTACTACACCCTCTCAGTTACAACAAGTCAGAGAAGGACAGTCTCGGCTACCAGTGGGATGTGCCCGCAGCATCCCAAGGAGGAGGTCCAAGCCTTTTACACAACCTGCAGTGCTACAGGCAGAAAACCCAGCGGCTCCCCCCCCCCCCCCCCCCCCCCCCCCCCCCCCGCCACCTAATTCCCCCCCCC
>NDXB01009314.1:30098-43612 GCA_002631895.1 Agapornis roseicollis
CCCCCCCCCCGATTCAAGTTGCATAAATATTTACATGCCTGACTCCAGTGCTGTAATCAGGATAGGGATTTTTCTCCATCCCATACGCCTCCGTTGTGCAACTTGTGTGGATGTATTTTTAGCAGCAATTGGGCAGTTCTGAAGAGGTCCCAGATCTCAAAGCTCTGTTCCGTAAGATAAGGTTTAGCAATCCACAACTTCGCTGAGAACTGAGAACACACAAACATAACTTGTGCCGGACGCATGCACTTCCCTAATGGAAAATGCTGTGTAATAGGGATGTTGAGGCCGCAGAGCCAAGTGAAAGGAAAAGGGACACAGCATTAGAAGTGAGAGGATTGAAACAACAACAGAAATGAATCCATTTATATCTTCTTTGCCTGATTTACCCCTCTCTCTGCAGGAGAACAGCACTGGCTTAAGGCTGCCCTACGCTCCCAAGCATCACTTAACCATTCATCACATCACAGCCCCTGCCTTAAGTTTGCCATCAAGTTTGTATGCAATCCCCTCATCCCACAAGGAAAGTAATCACCTCTCCAAATACACTGTATTAATGGGACACCCTCACTTATACAACTGAGCCTGGAGAAGAGAAGGCTCCAGGGAGACCTTGTAACAGTCTTTCAACACCTAAAGTAGCTAAAAGGAGAGGGGCTTGGGCCAAGGGCCTGTGGGGCCAGGCCAAGGGGAATGGCTTGAACCTGCCCCAGGGGAGACTGAGCTGAGCTCTGAGGCAGAAGCTGTTCCCTGGGAGGGTGCTGAGGCGCTGGCACAGGGTGATGGCCCAGAGAAGCTGTGGCTGCCCCATCGCTGGCAGTGCTCAAGGCCAGGTTGGACACAGGGGCTTGGAGCAAGCTGCCCCAGTGGAAGGGGTCCCTGCCCGTGGTTGGAACTGGATGATTCCAAGGTCTCCTCCAACCCAAACCAGTCGGGGATTCTATGATACCTGCAAGTGATAATTAGAATAGGCCACCAGAAAGTAGCAGCCAAGTACCGGGTTCCTACTCAACTGAGAGCTGGCCAAGAGTGCAGCACAAGGAGCTCACGTTACCTGAAACACACCTTTTGAGCCCAAATTTGGGAGCAAAGCTGCACCATTGGCACCATCCAGCTCCCCCCCCCGCTGCCCAGCGGGGCTGCTTACACAAGCTTGGAGTTTGTCATAGAGGTTTTTATGCTCTCCTTCATTGTCAAGGCCTGAAAGCTGCGGATCACCAGCACATTAGAAATCGGCATGGGCTTGTCCTTGCATCAAAGAACCAAACACTGAATAGTGCCCAGTTAATTGGAAGCTGACACTTGTTACGTGCAATACTCTTTATTCCTCACTTCCTAAGAATGCATGGAAGAAAGCCAACTATCTCCACTGATCGCTTTATGCAATGTGTGCGTAGAGAAAACCACGTTACGGGCCCGCATTAAAGCTCCACCGCAAAGAGGTGCTGAAAAGCTTCTTCCTCTGCTTGCTCCTTTCCCAGTTGGGAGATTCTTTCCTTTGCTCTTTACTGCTGAATCCCAAATGTGTTCACAAAGAGGAACACCAGCTCAGTTCAATATGGAGAAAACTTACACCCTTAATGCAAGCATCACTGGATCTTCAGTTTTGAGACTATAAAGACTGAGTTGTAAGACCATAACACATCGACTGCTGTACCACAACTCCACAGACTGATTATTGAGCTATAAGATTTTTGAGGAATATGCTGGAAATTTCTGTAGATTTGAGGCATTTGATGTGCTCACAGGAAACTACAGGACTAAGAGATCAATGGCAAGACAAATCCATAAGGTTTTTGGAAGAAATAAGCTTTTTACTCCAGTGTCCAGAACTTGTTTTATATACCTGCGTTAAACCACATCAGGACTCAAATGCTGCCTGCTCTGAGTATCAGAGCTCAACGTATACTTGAGTTCGAAGCTAGTAACATAACTTAAGCATCCCACTAAACAAGCCTTGCCTATTTACCTTACCATTAAAACTAATTGCTCCAACATTCATCACTAGTGAGCAGAGAATTTCATCACTCTGAAGATTTATTTCTGACTACTTAAGCATTTACACTCAATAATTCAGTTCAAATAAACCACCCGCTCATCTGGATGCCTTCACTTCAAACCTTAGGTGATCGACAGGCTGATCTGATTGCACGCTGGTTGGTTCCCTTTCCTTGCAGTGAAAGGTGCTTAATCAGTGCCCTCAAGATGAATGTTAATTCAAGACATAACTCTTGTGCCTACTGCTTCAAACCAGTGGCATATTTTACAGTGCAATAGTGTGAAACCCAGGCAGGAGTGAGCAGATGAATAGCTCCATGTACTGCTGCAATTTATTGATGGAAGTGAAATCACAGCAGCCAATTTCTCTTGCTCTGCTTCAGTGCAGGAAATGGTGTCACGATGGTCCTACAGAGCCAGTCATCATTTTGATTACCTGCTTAGGATCAGGAATTCAAACTGATGGGAGGAATTCTCTCACTTGAAAATGTGACTCCTCAGAGGAGGTCCCTTCTGATTATTAGGAGAAAATACAGTTTGGGGCATTCTTCTCAGAGACAGGGCTCAGTTTAAGGATGAAACAAATACTTCAGAGTGCACTCGTCAAATCACGCGCTGTGATCTAACTGTCATCATAGAGGCAATGTTCTGAGTTTGCATATTCACTCTGAGGACACCTCCCTAGCTGGGCAGCACTCAGAGTCAGGGCAAAAGTCTTCCTTGAGGTTACCTATTGCCACTGCACTGAAAACACTGAGTGTGGAGGGATGGATGCAATGGTTATCTCACAGGATCAAAATGTGATACTGCGACCACAAACACCTGTAATGAAATCACTGCTCTGAACCTTCACATACTGCAGGTAATAACAAGAAACACACACACCAGAAAGCCACATCTGTCATCAGTCACTGAAAAACTGTGCAGAGTTAAGCTGTTCCACAACTTATCTTAAAGCAGCTGGCTCCAGCACAGCAGATGCCTCACAAGTATGCAGATGTTGCAAAGGCACCTCCTCAGAGCAGCTCTTTGCAAGAACATCCTGTATCACAAGGAGGGTGAGGTGTGAGATGCCTCGTTTCATTTATGATGGCTAAATGAGAGTCCCAACTTTATTTGTCCATTTCACAGAAGCATGGAATGGTTTTGGTTGGAAAGGACCTTAAGCTCATTCAGTTCCAACCCCCTGCCGTGGGCAGGGCCACCTTCCACTAAAGCAGCTTGCTCCAAGCCCCAGCCAACCTGGCCTTGAACACTGCCAGGGATTTTTGCAGCTATCTCCTCATTTAAGTATTATTCGTACCAAACCCATATCAAGTATGGAACCTTTTACATCAGGGAAAAGGCTCAGTTTATCCAGCAGCCTCCCATGAACATCTTCCAGAACACACTTCACAGAATATAGCAAAAAATAAACCAGCATCACATACCAGAATAAATAGATCCATTCCCACCCACAACTCAGAAAGACGAAGCCATTACATTTGCTCTTATAGGAACATTTATTAACTCATTGAATTAGAAATTCTTTGGAAAAGCACTCACCAGAAGATATGCTTTAATATACAAACATCTGTTCTCTTCCCTAATCCTGCATCACAAAGAACGACTGAAATTGCTTTGACTTACTATGTAATTCAAGGAGGGACACACGGTCCTAGGCACAGACCTCTTGGAGGTGATTCAACCCCTTAAACCACACTGTCCTCCCAGAAAGGGTTCCTAGAGACAGTCCACAAGTGAATTCCACTTTTCCAGTTAGAGAATACAATGCTTTAGAAGAAAGATTTAGGATCTGAGATGTACATCAAAGCAGACCAATGGTTCTTCTACATAAAGAAGTAATTACCAGATGGAAGTGCCTTTAAAAATACCTATGGCTGATTTCTGGGCAAGAAATAACAAATCACTTCCAAGAAAAAGCAACAACAAAAGGGTAGTGAAGCCAAAGGCACATACTGCCCAGGCACAGATCAAAGGGCTTCCAAAATGAAGGCGAAGGAATGTGCGCTTTGTGGCCTGTGATTGTATCCACCATGTCCATAAACTACCTCAGACACCTACGTCACTCCTGGAGCTTCAGGTATGCTGTAATTAAAGCCTAAAGCCCAAATCATTCTTCCCCCGCTCCCCAGTTTCTAGGCATATCTAGAGGTGAGGTTGGAACGAGATGATCTGTAAAGTCCTTTCCAACCCAAACCAGTCTATGATTCTATGGTCATGCGCTTAAATGATGACCCAAACTCAAGGATGCAGTAACTCAGCCAAAGGACCAACCCTAATAAACCCAAGTATGCAATAATTCCACACTTGGTAAGCTGTAAACTGGCACTCTACAGTTAAGACTTCACACCTAGGACTTCAATCCCTTCACGTCTCAAACGTCAGAGCACAGCAGCACATCCTAGGTGTGGCTCCCAGGCTCTAGCCACAGCGAAACCCCACTGTCAGCCCAACAGCTCTGACCTGCTCAAAGGTATGGAGCAGATATGCAAATCCATATGCTAAATGTAGACTTGAAACATCTGCTGGTGTTATCTGCTGAAGTAGCTATTTTGTCTTTTTTGGGTATTATTTTGGCACTATCTTGCTGTTAGCATGCTCCTATTTTAGTTTTCTCTCTCGTTTTTGTGACTGCAAATAGCTTGAAAAGCACAGGCTAAATCTCTCTACGGGAAAGAAGAGCAGACTGATCTTGCTTCAGGCTATGCAAAGAACACGGGAAGTTCCATCCTTTAGCTGAACTGTCATTAATTTCACTTTCTGAAGGCAAAACGTGGTTATACAAAGCACGTTCACATCATCTTGCATTCAATGCCATTTGCTCAGATGCCTAAAAAACCACCTGCACCCCCTCAAGTTTCCAAGGTTGGAAACTTTAGCCTCACGACTAAATGCTTCTAAACAGGGGGGGTGAAACTGCAAATAACCACCCTCCTGCTCAGTGATCCTGGTACCTTGTTCACAATTCAGGAAGCAAAGAGCAAATGCAGCTTCAGAGCACTGCCCAAGTGCTACAGCAGCTGCGACTCCTCTTCCCAACCCCAACCTAGCTGAAAGGAAGAAAGCCCCTTTAACCTTGCCACAAGTCAACCTCCAACTTAGCCCACTTTTAGTTTTCTCTTTAATTATCCAGGTGGGAGAGTTGTGCCCCCCCCCCTTGCTCTGCAACCTTTCATTCCTCCATGGTGATTTCAGGAAGTCTTTCCTGGGAATAAGCAGCAAGTTGCTACATACTCACAGAGGAAACGTTTCAAAGCTTCCAAGTGCTGAGGGGGAGAGGCAGCACGATTCTTCATGTGCCTTCCTGCAGGCAGCTCTGCTGTTGGTACACAGTACCCTCAGTTCTGCAGGCCAAGGATCTTCTGGCTTCGGATCACTGATTGCTCTGAGTGCAATCCCAGCACATCTGCTCAAACAGCAAGGAGCAAGCTGGGCTTTAGAGCCCTCCGGTCCTTCCACAGAGCCCACCCCCAAACCAGCAAGAGAATCGATTTCTGCTGGACCTGGCAAAAGGAAGGGCACAAGCAGATCATCCGTTGGTGCCACAGAGCAAGAAGAAGTGCTATTATTAATTATATGAGCAATAATGGGTGTTATTATTATACTAGCAACATTACTACTTCTATAACTACCCATAACTGTTGACCGACTGGTTTGTCCCATGAGTTTTGGTCACTAAGCACAATTTGGTTTCCCATAGCCATGGGGAAAAATTAAGTCATTATTGCCATTAAAGAGTTTGAAGTTAAACCAGCACTACTTACTCTACTTTTAAGTTAAACCAGCACTACTTACTCTGCTTTTATAAACCAGCACTACTTACTCTACTTTTAAGTTAAACCAGCACTCCTTACTCTGCTTTTAAGTTAAACCAGCACTACTTACTCTGCTTCTAAGTTAAACCAGCACTACTTACTCTACTTCTAAGTTAAACCAGCATTACTTACTCTACTTTTAAGTTAAAACCAGCACTACTTACTCTGCTTTTAAGTTAAACCAGCACTACTTACTCTACTTTTAAGTTAAACCAGCACTACTTACTCTGCTTTTAAGTTAAACCAGCACTACTTACTCTACTTTTAAGTTAAAACCAGCACTACTTACTCTACTTCTAAGTTAAACCAGCACTACTTACTCTACTTCTAAGTTAAACCAGCACTACTTACTCCACTTTTAAGTTAAAACCAGCACTACTTACTCTCTGTCCACATCCTAAACAACTGTACCCAGCCCTGCATTTGATCGACACACATCAAGCCAGCCAACTACCAACTTATTCATTTCACAACGAGCCTGGAAGTGTTTCTAGACACAGGTTTGTGCTTACCCAGCCTTGCTGCTCAACTTCCTGTACTCGCATCCCAGGCAGGCTGAGGTGAAAGTGTTCACACACATCTGTCATGATCTGCTTCCTCATAAACATGCCTTCTACATCTTACTCATAGCTTCGGGCGTTAACATGACGCCACTGGTCCAGTCCTCTGACTCCACAGGGACAAAGAGCAGAGCCAGGAGGTGACTAGGACATGTTGAAACCCTGCTGACACCTAACCTGTACGTCACATAACACGTTACCACATGGAGCTGCAAGCTGTAATTCAGTCCAAAAGCTTTGAAGATTTCCCCCCATACATTAGCAGTTAATTAAGAATGCGTTAAATTACATGTTAATGCATTAAACATCCCTGCAAGCAACAAAACTGTTCCAGGAGGCTCAGTGAATTCTTCTCCAACTGAAGTGACAGGAACGGGACAAGTCCCCTTAACACCAAACTGACTGCTCAGGAAAAGCACAACGGATTGTGTAGTGACAGGACAAGGGGTGATGGGTTCAAACTGAAACAGGGGGAGTTCAGGTTGGAGATAAGGCAGAAGCTGTTCCCTGTGAGGGTGCTGAGGCGCTGGCACAGGGTGATGGCCCAGAGAAGCTGTGGCTGCCCCATCCCTGGCAGTGCTCAAGGCCAGGTTGGACACAGGGGCTTGGAGCAAGCTGCTCCAGTGGAAGGGGTCCCTGCCCGTGGCAGGGGTTGGAGCTGGGTGAGCTTTAAGGTCCCTTCCAACCCAAACCATTCCATGCTTCTATGAAACTGTAATGTTGAAAGTAATGTGAACTCTGTCAAAATAATCAAGCATAGTTTATTGAAGAAAAGCTCTATCTTCTCAGCAAGATACACCTTCTACAAGAAAGTATTTTGGCAACACTTAGCTCAACATTTCTTTGTGATTTTTCCAGTAACACGACCCTTTTTTAGCCAATATACTCGGGTTTCAGTATTGTACCTTCCTGGCTCCTTCCTCCTCACACTCTTTTGCAGATGGCTGCATGGCACTACTTTAAAAGAAAATTATCACAATTATTCTTGCTTAATTGGCATCCCTTAACACGCAGGAATTCTTTGCTGCTGCTATTTGGAATAACATCATTTAGGCACACATTCTGCCCTCAAACCAAATTACCCACTTGAATAACTAAGCGGAGGAAAGACCAACACACATCAAGTCTCCTTTGAAGGTACCTACATGCTGTGCTGCCTGCACAATAAATCTCTTACCTGCCATTCAACAAAACATCCTCTGTCACAACAACAGGAGCTACACTCGGGTCTTAATACACTCTGTGCATTGCTCTGTGTCTATAATTCAGTGGGTTCACATAGCAAGAACAGATCTCCTAAGTAAGAGTAAAAAACAGGCTAATACTGATCATGATTCTTTACCAAACCCAAAGAGCCAAGGAGGAGAGCTCAGACAACACTTGGGGTTTAGACTCATTTATACTAAGAAACTTAACAGAAGGCTCCACTGCCAGCTTTGCTTCATTCAACTGGGCCTTATTAGGCGTCTTCATGAAAAGCATTAAATGTGTTTGATCCCTTCCAGAGAAGAGGAAGGCTCATTAGCAATGGATGTTTACAAGTACCCAGGGCTCAAGATTACAGGAGTTCTTCCCTGTCTGCACAAGGGCCTTTTTAGAGCTCTGTTTTTACCAGAAGGATCACGTATTGTCTCGGAAGGAGCTCAGGCTTTATCCTTTGCCTTTTCTGCTCTTTGCAAACAAGGCACACAGACAATGAAAACACAGACTCATCTGAAAGCCTTGTAAAAGCCACCTCAGTTTGTAGATCTCAGAACGTACCCTGCAGTCCAGGAAAATTCAAGCCATTAGGGCAGTCAATACTAGAGACTGTTATTCATACCAAGGCAGATTTGATGTCTTCTGTTCTGAAATGAAGACAGCACAAACTGAGCTGTTCCCATTCGATTTCCAGGTTCTGACTAGAGCAGTTACAAGACATGGCAGTGTTCAAGGGGCTGGAGCAACCTCCTCTAGTGGAAGGTGTCCCTACCCATGGCAGGTGGCTGGAGCTGGGTGAGCTTGGAGTCCCTTACAACCATCCTATGATGAAAACCAGATACACCGTTTTACTACAACGTAATCACAACAGTTGGGTATATAACAATAAAAGTTATTACATTGATAACAACTATCATGCACAGCATAACCTCCCAAAATTCTGCACACAAAATTACATGGTACCATGCAAACTACACAGTTCCAATATCAGCAAAGGGCTGATAACTGTTATTGTTCCCATATACGAAAGGGCACAGAACAGCATGGGAATACTGCAGCCCAGCATTTTATTTTCATTCCAAGCCTCCCAACAAGAAGTGAAATTCCTGATGTGAAGCCACAGGCCCATTTCTAGGAGATACTCCTCATGACCATGAATACCCATCAGAATACATACCCACTGTTTACTTTAACAGCACAACAAGAGAGCACACTGAGATTCAATACAAGATGATACAGGTAATACAAGGGAACAAAGGCAGGAAGAAAGAAACTCTTTAGGCAGCTACTTCTGTGCTAGAAAAGAAAGATTGCTCAGTAAAGATATGCTTAATGCTCCAGCATTGCTTTCCAATTGCTACCACCAGGTCAACAATAGCAACCAGAGCACTGGGATAAACTCACTAACAGCACATTAACTGCCTCATCATGTAAACACAGCTAACAGCACACTTAGGAAAGCAGTGTTTAAGGCACCTTCCTATTAAAGCTTCCAAACTGCACTTTATTCTCTTCACTTTTACAATCTTACAAGCTACTAATAGCTAGCACACCACTAAAATGGCCTTACTGCCTGAGGCTGCCATTTCATGGCCATGCAAAAATCAAGAGGAAATCCCCATTCCCCAGGTTCAGAGCCCAAACTCCTCAAAGCATCCCCAGGTGAGGTTACTGCCCAGGAATACGACTGCAGACACATATTCCCCTCCCACCCCCAAGGGATTTTTGACTTCCTTTCCTGCGCTGCTGTCCCCAAGCAGTCTCAGAATGCTTCAGCTGAATGACACAAGCACTGCAATATCAACTATCAATTCAGACAACAAATTTGGGGGACATGGAGCCATTTGAGAGCCATTCGGTGACTCACAGCCTTGCAAAACAGCCCAACCAAAATATAACGGTGAGTCAATCTCTCCCTCATCGTTTTGACTAATTTGAGCCCATACTTGAAGCAGTTTTAATCTGAAGCATGCAGGAGTGCTGAATTAAACCAGGCCCTTTGATCACAAAGGAATGCTGGTTAAATCTAAATGCACATAAAGTTCAGTTATTGCTTTCATGCCACACAGAGCCTACAAGGGTCAGGGATACTCCCAGGTACTGCACTGCTCCTATGAGCTCCTCCAGCACAGTTACAACCGGCCTAATCTGCCCCTAAGAACACAACTATCAGAGCTTGTGTTCTCAGGCATTTTGCTGCCACAAATAAAAGCAAGACATCATTCCAAGGAGAAAGATCCATCGCGTTCCACAAGCTAAACCCCAGCTATACCATCATCACCCATAGGATCATAGAACAGTTAGGGTTGGAAAGGACCTTAAGATTATCCCGTTCCAACCCCCCTGCCATGGGCAGGGACACCTCACACTAAACCAAGGCTCTGTCCGCCCTGGCCTTGGATACACTCTTTGCAATCGATTTTATTACATGCTTATCAACACAGATTTGTGGGGACTAAAGCATTCTGGCTGCCTGAACATGGTGAGAAGAAACTCTGGAATTTCCCCTTCACCAGAATAGAGCAAAGTTTGTTCTCTGCTGAAGCAGCGTTCTTTTTAATATAAAAGAAAATCAACCTGAAGATGAGCCACTTGGCTGGTGCATTTCCAGCCCACCCTAACTACCACTTTCATCTTCTGGCCTGAGAACTGAGCCACACAGAGATTTAGATCACAGAATGCCTAATTATAAACCCATTAAAAGACTACATTTACAATTACCTCGAGCCTCCTCTGCAAATCAAATAGAGTTGTCAGATAGGAACAAAGAGTATTTCAATCTCTTCCCAGCACACAGGATGGAGACCCCCCCCCTTAAACATGTGCTTTGGGATTCCCTTGGAACGGCCTTGATGGCCAATTGGTCCTTCCCAAACCAAAAGGCCCAACTCTATTCTGGGGCCATGGCACAGCCAAGACAATCAGAGCAGGATGCTTCACTGTCTGCTACCCTGGTGACAACATTGAGTACCAAACCCCAAGTTCATCCGACCTCTGAGCATGCACTGGAGGAGAACACGGTGGGAGCTGCACGGTGTGTCACAGGCACGCTGGCTTCTGATGCCACACACACTCTTATTGCTACGTTTGGCAAAGAAAAAGAAGGCCAAGATTAATGTTGAGAGCAAGGAGTAAAACCAGAGCAGGAGACCTCTTCAGTACAAGGCTAATTCTCCCTCCTACTTCATTCCTCCACCAAGTGCCAGCAATGTTTCAACAGCCCAATTCCCTTTCCCAAGGAGGTGTTCTGAGTTCTACCTATTTCATGGCCAAACTACCATGGCACGAAATCCACGTTCAGATCGATGCCTAGGAGAAGAACAGTCAAACAGCAGACCTTTCCTTCCTGTAACCTGGGAATGGCCACGTATCAGCAAAGTGCCTTCAAATGAACATGGTCAGAAGACACCTCCTAACAACTACAAACATTTAGCAGTAAAGAAAACATGCTCCCCAGTTCTGACGGAAGCATGATGCGTTAGCACGATGACTGAGTGCACTTCCCCCCTGGGAACGGCTGGAGAACACGGCACACAGCCTTCCTCTGCACTGATTTACTTCGTTCCTTTCCTCATCCTAACTGTCAATGTTTTCTTCCTTTCCTGCAGCTTTTTAGTGAAATAAAGTCGCTGCTGTCAGACCATTCCATGACCACTATGACTCATAAATAAGAACACTGGATACAAATAGATCTTCCCAGCTATCTGAGAACCATCATTTTCAATGGAAGAAAAAGCATTCTCTGCAGTTTCTCTCGTATGGATGAATGCATAAAGGTGTTGGAAAGTAAAATAAAGCTCTTGAAGTGGCCCAACAGAATCTGTTTGGGCTTGAGTTTTCTTTCCATTTTTCTTACGTGGTTCACATACATTGACAGGGAGAAGAGTAAGATCTTCCAAAAACCATCTGGTGTGAGACACCAATGCGTAACCTGCTATCAGCTGGAACAGCTCAGAGTGTATCAGTTGTGTTATCCCTGTACACACAAGGATCCGAAGAGGTTAACTGCCGACATTCAGGTTAGGTCTTCAGAGCAGCTTAACAGCCACTTCTGGAGGAGATCATACTGAAGATGGGTAAAGGTTCCCCCGTTTAGTTTCTCAAGTCTCCAATCAACCTTAACAGCACAACAAAACCGCTTCATAGCACAATCAGAAAGTTCATTACATTGAGGAAGTTGACAGATTTGGCTGCATCAGGAAATAAAGCCCAAATAAACCCCAAGATACATACCGACAGCATCAAAGACAGAAAACTAACTTGGTTTAGTTTAAAAACCTTTGAACTGCAGACAAATGCTGCATCCCTGACCCCACTGAGCAGGGACCAGCACCACCGAGGCGCCAGTGCAGGGCTGGGAGCGCACAACCAGCGATGGATGGGGGCTGCTTAAATCGGTGCTGCCACCAAAGGAGCCAGTTACCAACCTGCAGCCCAGACTCCTATTTGAAAAGCTGGTTTTCCTTCAGATTTGTTGCTGTGCTAAAGATGCAGAAGGAGCAAGAGGCCCATGTTCAGAGAACCCCATTTCCATCCAGCTCCTTACATCTAGCTGAACCAAGAGCCAGGTGCCTTGAGAAAGTTCACCAAATCTAAGCCTAGCTAAGAGCAGGGCTTACAGACAAGAGACAGATTGGGATGGATTTTAAGCCATATGAGCTCAGTCTGTTAAGGAACAGCAGGAGCACAACCCACCCTCAAGAATCACACTCTCAACTCCTTCCCTTATCCCCAGGGGTCTGACACGATACTTTCAACTCCTATTTGCATCTTTACTAAAGCCAAAGGCTTGTTTAAATCCATGATAAAAAGCTCAGTTTAACCTTAGCTCAAGGTTAGACTTGTTTCAACGCATCTCCATGTTAATACTGCTCTACTTCCAAGCTATCTGGATGATGACTCAAAGCTACAAGTAGGGCTGTAAGGGGCTCACCAACTACTAATCCAAGTGTTCTACATATCTCAAGGACTATTTTCCAGTTTACTAACCTGACCTCCTTGTTGCAATAATCCTTTATCTATAGTGAAACCGCCAGGCAGATCAAGGTGTGCAGCTCTGGCACTGCGCAACACATCAGCAGCTCATCCCTCCGGCATTTGTCCTGCTTCTCCACTAGGTTTTATAGCCTGCATCAAACTCCAGCTGCCAGCAAAACCACTACCTAAAGCAGCGATTGTCTTAAGCTTAAACTGGGTAATGTGAAGCCTGTTGAAGGCTGGCAATGCGAGGATAGAGGTATTAAGCTCCCTGTCAAAACAGCGCACTTGGTGGGTTTATTTCAGCTGGTCAAGTTCTACAGCAACAGGGAGCGTTTACCTGGCATTGAACTCGAGTCAGCTGCATGGGGCAAGTGATAAGATGGGAAAAAATTAACACGTAAGGTTTTTACCTTGTGTTAAATACATCTGGGAGTTTCTTCCTGCCGGAACCTCTGCCTGCAGCTCCCTTTGGGAGCCAGCCCCTGCCCTCACTTACCTGGTGAAGGTAAAGGATGGGCTGTGTGGACCCCTTTAACTGCATTGAGTCTGCCCAGTCTATGAGATGACAACGAGGGCTCGAAAAGGAAAGGACAGCAATGGAGCTGTGCAAGCCTCTGTCTGCATCCTCATCCTTTATGAAGGAAGGCAAAAGCCACTAACAACAGTAATGCATGCTCTAGGTAGGTAGATGTTATCCATTAAGCAAGGGAAACCTCATTGCAGGCTTTTGCCAAGCTTTGTTCAGACATTTTTCTGCGCTACCTCCATCACTTATTGCTCCCCAAAATGTGCCTTAAAACAAAAGAAAACCACACACGGTCTGGGTGTTGGGAAACAGAAAAAAAGCAGAAAATAGAAATATTTATTGCTGCGATTTGTCCTGGGGAAAAATAAACAAAAAAGCCACAACGGAGCAATAAAAAACGCCACAAATACATTCCCCCCCCCCCAAAAAAAA
>NDXB01009314.1:43773-89006 GCA_002631895.1 Agapornis roseicollis
CCCAAAAAAAAAGGAAAAAAGGAAAAAGAAACCCAAATAAATGAATAAAAATGGGGTTAAAAACCCACCACCTCAAAGCGCATCACGAGAACGGGATCAGAGAAGAAAGCGTGGCCACCCCTTCAGGACCAGGGAAGAATTAACCTGCATTTCTCCATCCCAATCGCCAGCCTGCGGCTCTGCCACCCATTTTGTGTCGGATGAAACACATAAAATAACACTCCCAACCGAAAACAAGCAGCCGATTACAGCACAGCGCAAAGCAGGCCCCGCACGCAGGGCGCAGGTTCCCCCCCTCCGGCATCCCCATGCCCAGGTAGGTGCCCCCCCCCACCCCCCGTTCTCCTCCGCCCAACGCGGGCTGCGGGCTCCGCCGAGCCGGGCAGCGCCGGCCCGGAGCCCATTGGGGAAGGTTTAAAATAGAAAGAGAGAATCAAAAAGGCAGAGGAGGAGCGGCACGGCCGGCGCGGAGCCCCGCGGCCAAGGTGAACGGCGGCCGGGCAACATGGTGGAGGCTACCGGGGAGCCCCGACCCACCTCCCCTTGAGGAGGAAGGGGCGAGCGGCGGGGGTGTGGGGATGGAGGTTGGCTCTCGGGGTGGGGCGGGATGGGATGGAGGTGACAGCGAACGGCAGCGGTGAGAGAGGAGAGCGGTGGCCGCGGGGGAAGGCACCGGCGAGGCTGCACCGCCGATGCGGAGGCTTCTCTCTCTGCGGAAGGAGGAAGGGGCCGCGGCCGGGCTCACCTGCCATAGCGGGCTGAGGGCGGCAATGGCGCTGAGGGCTGCGGCTCCGCTCGGGCGGCAGCGGCGAGTGCGGCGCGGCCGGGGCGGCCCCGGCAAGCAGAGCACGGGGCGGGCAGGGCCGGGCCGGGCGCTGCTCCGCCCCCGACAAGATGGCGGCCGCCGCCCACCCGTCTCCCCCCTCAGGAGCCGGCTGTCATGGCGGCAGCGGGAGGGAGGCGAGGAGAGGACCGTGGGGAGGCTGCAAGCCCGAGGGGCTTTGTCTGCGGGGGTCCCTGCTCAGCCCCCGGGAAGATGGCGCTTGGCTGGTGGCACCACAGGCACCCTGCCTGAGTGTGTTCAGGTTGATTTTGGTTGGGTTTTCTTTTTCCCCTCTGGAAAAATCCATCGTTTATAAGAGGAGAGCGAGCTGAGGGGGCAAAAAGCGGTTGATTCTGCCCCAAAGATGGCACCTTCCTCACACACATCCCTCCGGCCTGACAGCTCCTTTTAACAGGGACAGAGCTGGTGTGATCCCTCACCAGCACATGGGGTTGAGTGTTCCCACAGCTGCCGCTGCCATACCCCACAGCGGCGGTGGGCACTGCCTTCCGCATCCCGCTTGGCAAAGCCCGGAATTCCGAATGGGATCTGATCACGTAACTCGCTCCAACTTGGCTTCTCCCCTTCCCAGTAGCTGCAGTTCCTGGATGGGCCCAGAGCTGAACCTTGGGGCACTTGGTGCTTTTCTGGGAAGCCAGAGCTGAGCCCCCTTTCTGCCTCCTTTCTACCTCCTTTTTGCCTCCTGCCTCCTTTTTGCCTCCTTTCTACCTCCTTTCTACCTCCTTCCTCCTTTCTGCCTCCTTTTTGCCTCCTTTCTACCTCCTTTCCACCTCCTGCCTCCTTTTTGCCTCCTTTCTACCTCCTTTCTTCCTCCTTTCTCCTTTCTGCCTCCTTTTTGCCTCCTTTCTACCTCCTTTCCACCTCCTGCCTCCTTTCTGCCTCCTTTTTGCCTCCTTTCTACCTCCTTTCCACCTCCTAACTCCTTTCTGCCTCCTTTCCATCTCCTTTTTGCCCCCTTTCTACCTCCTGCCTCTTTTTTGCCTTCTTTCTGCCCCCTTTCTGCCTCCTTTTTGCCTCCTTTCCATCTTCTTTGTACCCCCCCCCCCTAATTTCTACACCTTTTCTCCCTGCCACCAAACCCCCTCCAGACCCCATGCTGCTCATTTCCAGTATAGGTGTCCTTGAGCTAACATTGCCTGATGCTGAGCTCTCTCCCCAGCAGCCCCTTCATGATGTGATGAAGAGCCCGTGCTCCCGCACCAGTGACACTCATTGGAACCATTGCATCAGTTGTACCCAGACCTGCAACTCTTTGTTGATCTTTCAGGTCTTTGCCTTTCCATTTGCTGTTTGCACAGTTCAGTACCCGGAATGTTTACCCAGTACCGGCTGGCTGAACCCCTTCCATCTCCTTGCCCCTCTAAAGGGGGTTTCATCAGATCCCATTGGAACCCAGGAGCTTAAGAGCAGAGAGCCTACAAAGGCCTCTGGAGCATTTGTGCCTCTCATCCTCCTTGTGCATGTACTTTTAACATGTTCACTACAATACACTCCTTAAACTTCTAAAGGGTCTTCAAGTGAACTATATGGAGAAGTGGATAGGATCCAGATAAATCACAACACATCTCTTGTGCTGCTCTAGATTATGAATCACAGAATGGTTTGCGTTGGAAAGGACTTTAAGATCATCCAGTTCCAACCCCTGCCATAAGCAGGGACCTCCCACACTAAACCATGGCACCCAAGGCTCTGTCCTACCTGGCCTTGAACACCCCCAGGGATGGAGCACTCACAGCCTCCCTGGCCAACCCATTCCAGTGCCTCAGCACCCTCACAGGGAAGAATTTCTTCCTTAGATCCAATCTAAACCTCCCCTGTTTCAGCTTGAACCCGTTCCCCCTTGTCCTGTCACTGCAGTCCCTAATGAAGAGTCCCTCCCCAGCATCCTTATAGGCCCCCTTTGGACACTGGAAGCTGCTCTGAGGTCTCCACACAGCCTTCTCTTCTCCAGGCTGAACAGCCTGAATATTGATCCCTTAGGCATTATTCAATGCCTGGCCTTATCCCAAACCTATCCATGGAGTTAGTGCAGCTTTTAAATGGTGATAGCCTTTGTTTGTTAGGGTAGAGGAGCGTGGTGCTGTGATGTAAGGGCCATTTTAGTAATGCAAGATTGATTGAGACTGCAGCAGTTTTGCTGTTGTGCAGGAAGATGGATCAGATGCATGCAGTGATGCAGCCTTTCTGTGTTCAGAAATTACTGGCTTTTCTTTATGAGTAATTTCCCAACCCTCTGCTAGTGGATGGTGGCAGAGTGAAATACAGGTAACACAAGAGAGCTGCAAGGGACAACAGCAGAGATACAAGGCAAGTGCAGACCTGGGTATCAGTCAGCTTGAAGTGGAACAGCAAAAGACACCTCGGGGTCATGATAATCCCAAGGACAAGCAGGAGAAAGGTGATAAAAGTGGATTTAGTGCTCCAAGAATTGAATTTGACGTAGCTTAACCCCTTGGAACCAGGGGCTGATGCATTTTTCAGCCTTTTGTTCCTCTTAAATAGGTAAATTCCCTTCCAGGTGGCCTTTTCTGCTGTGGAGGTCCAGAAAATGCCCTGGCTTTTCACTCCTTCAGGGAGCCAGTGCCCATTTGATGCTGTAGAAGAAGTAATAACTGGTTTACTGGAACCCTTGGCATATCTAATTTCTGTTATTAAAATGCAGTGAGGAACCATGAGGTGTTTATAAAGGCGTTCAGCCACTTTCTGCCTGAATGATTCACAGGACCATAAAACAGTCGGAAGGATTGGAGACACAGGATGTGCATGTGCATGTCCTCCATAAGAGTAACGCTGTCAAGAGAAATCAGCAATCATTAATCATTTCTTGTGCAGAACTAAAGGAGATCCAGTCCCTTTGTTATTTTCTTTGCTATGGTTCCTCTAATCTAGGAGCTTATCTGAGCTCCTGAAAGCTCACTTGGGGATTTACCTGATCAGGTGAGGTGTTGTTGCATCTAGACAGCCATAATAGAAGGCTTACGCCAGTCTTCCCACTTCAACCGGTATAGCATACCTGTCCCTCAAAAAGAGCTAGCCTGAATTCCTGCTGTAATTGCCTTAACCGGCCTAAGCTCCTGTAACGCTGATGTTCTTCAGCTCACACTGCATTCCTGGAGTCCAAATTCCTCCCTTTCTTCTTTGTACTAATCGCTCGTTACATTTGCTTTCATAACTCAGGATAAATATTACAGTGTTAATGTAATCACAGTAGTAACGAGTAGAAAGCGCATGAGCCAATAGTGCCTTGTGATATCTGCCAGCCTGAACCACCACAACGTCTCCACCACAGGTGCAAGCAGGGACTTGATTTTGTGGTGAGGTTGTGCCCATGTGGAGCTGCGAGTCTTTGTGAGGAGATGTTGTAGCGGAGCCTTAAGGCTGGGCTCTGTCCTTCTCTGCAGCCAAAGAACGCAAGACTATTGTGATAGTCGGAGGTAACCTTTATGAGTGTGTTCCCCAAGCTTGCCAGCTTGATGTTGTTTGTTTCTTCATGGCCCTGTGCAAATAGAATGGGCTACAGAAGGTCAGGGTTTTCTTGAGATGCAGCATGGACGTTAGCGGCATAAATTGAACTGAAACTGAAATGGTTTTGGCTGGAATCCCTTCTGTTTACACAGTATTTCCCTGTTCAACCAAAGCGCTGCCTCAAACAGGGATGTGAATCATTGATCTGAGTCTGGGAGCTCCAAAAGACCAAATCCAAACTTCACAGCCACTTTGATCCAAGGATGTTTGGTTTGGATCTGGGATCCATGGCAAGGCTGCGTGGAGACCTCAGAGCAGCTTCCAGTGTCTGAAGGGGGCCTATAGGGATGCTGGGGAGGAGCTCTTCATTGGGGACTGTAGTGACAGGACAAGGGGGAACGGGTTCAAACTGAAACAGGGAGGTTTAGATTGGATCTAAGGAAGAAATTCTTCCCTGTGAGGGTGCTGAGGCACTGGAATGGGTTGGCCAGGGAGGCTGTGAGTGCTCCATCCCTGGGGGTGTTCAAGGCCAGGTAGGACAGAGCCTTGGGTGCCATGGTTTAGTGTGGGGGGTCCCTGCTTATGGCAGGGGGGTTGGAACTGGATGGTCTTAAGGTCCTTTCCAACCCGAACTATTCTATGATTCTATGATTTCCAGTTCCCTGACTGGTTTTCTTGGTGTGTTTTGGGTTGGAGAGTTGTTTCATACAAGGAAACAGAAGGAAATAGTCTACCCCGCAGCAGATCAACACTATTTTACATGATTCCCATGGATGGATCTGGGAGCTAAGACCAACCCAGCACATATGTATATGGATAACAGGAATAGCTTTACTGCATTGCACAAAATAGAAACAAAACCTCTGGTGTTTCAACAGCTTCTTGGGAGGTGGAAAAAAACCTCCCCAAGAAAAGAGTGAAGAGCTCACCAGCTTCTGTCCCTGGACTATGGAGTAATAACTGTAATGGCAAGAGAACATGGAACAGGACCGACCCTGGCCTTCTGTTGTACCAGGTAAAGAGGGGAAGAGTGAACAACCCTTCTTAAACAATGCTGTCTACCACCACCTAGTGGAAAACACCACCTCGGGCTCCTCCACCTACCTAAATGCGTGGCTTCTCTTGGGGAAAGTCATGACCCGATTGCTTTTCCCCCTCTTATCTTATATGGAAATAGAGAGACAGTGAAAAAACCTCATCTCCAAGAGCTATTTCCAAACCTGAACAACCTCCTCTGAGCTAAAGCCTCACTTGTGCCAGCTGCAAAGAGGAGGCAGGAAAACCCAAGGAGAATTCCATGAAGTTTAATTAGTGCAAAGTGCTCTTAATAGCAAGCAGGGCTTTTGGTCCAAGGATCTCAGCCGACTTTGATCCAAGTACTCAAATTACTGAAGCTTCAGCCAGCGATCCAAGAGGCAGATGTACTGCTGTGCTTGCTATATAGGGAGATAAATGGCAGGGGCTGCAAAGTTAGAGTTGCCTCAATTCACATCATAAATCAATAGGGGAGGAGGAGAAAACAATCTGCATGGTTGCAGGATGATCGGATCCTTGCTGCTTTTATCAAGATGGGTTTACCTCTGGTAGCTTTTGGAGAGAGGAGACCTTCCTTCACCCTTGTCTGTGCAAAAGAGCATGCAACTGGAGAGCAGATTGTGGCAGCCAGCCCAGTACAAACAACCCAGAGCAGGTTCCTGTGCTTCTTGCTCGAGGGTTGTTCAAACCACATTGACCACGTGTTTTCAGTGAATATAGGGAAGGAAGAGTAAGCAAGAACACTTACAGTAACACTAACTCCTCTGCACAGCTCATGCTTTGGATGGGAAACTAATTTTCTTGATGCTGTTATGTCTGGTACCTCAAGGGCTGTATCAATTAGATGAGATTTAACCTGCTGAGTCAGGAGGAAGGCTTGCCTTTGGCTGAGGACATGGGCTTAGTCACCCCTCAGAGTTCATTCCCAGCCTTCTTTTCAGAGGCACAGCCCCTGAAATTAGCTCTTACATTTGGGAAGAGTGGGAGCAGGAGGGGGGCAGGAAAACAGCATCCATTTATCCTCCCTGCTCTCTTTTCCTGCCAGGTTCTAGTTGCCAACAGTGCTGAGTTCCTGGAGCCACATCTCCTGACTGAGACGCGGCAGCAGAAGAGGCACTGCAGAGCCCATGGTGACAGCTCCTGCCGTTTCTGCTGTGCTGGTGCACATTGACACTGGTGTTTTGCTTGCAGCTACCCATCGGCTGAAGCCCACATCACTTGGAGAGACAGTCTCCAAGCAGGTGACAAGCTGGGTTTTGCCACCTCATGTCAAGCTCCTGCGTGGCTCTTGTTCAAGGCTGTGGTAGTAAATGGCAGCTTCTGCTGACAGATGTGCATAGGCAGGACCAGCACAACTTCCTTCCACTGGAACTAATTCCCAAAGGATGTGGACTTGGCACACGGAATCATTAAGTCCATTAGAGGAATTTTATAGCATAGAATAAACCCCATGTTTTCTTAAGCCATCTCCACTGGGAGTTCACATGAAGGCCCTTTGTGGCACACGGAATAGGCAGCAGCACTCTCGTGGTTGCTTACTCAGACCTTCCTAGTGGTAGCAAAGGGGGAATCAGTGGTTGAAGCTTTCATCACTTAAACCAACTTGCAAGCCACCCTGACAGCCCAGCCACAGCCTGTTCAGGGAGGGAGGGTGGGCTTGGACTTTGTCATTGCTTTTATCCATTACTGCTCCATGACTCATTTAATTCCTCATGAGAGCGTGTAGTAACAAAACACAGTGATGTGAGGAGCAACGGGAAAACCACTGCTGCAGAATCAACCTCCTCAGCAAGTGGAAAAGGGCAGAAGAAATGTGTGATGCTGAGGCATGAGGTGGAAACAGGCAGCACCACGACATAAGGTCCTTTCCAACCCTAACTATTCTATGATTCTATATTCAAGGCCAGGTTAGACGAAGCCTTGGGTGCCATGGTTTAGTGTGGGGTGTCCCTGCTTATGGCAGGGGGGTAAGAACTCGATGATCTTAAGGTCCTTTCCAACCCTAACTATTCTATGATTCTATATTCAAGGCCAGGTTAGACGAAGCCTTGGGTGCCATGGTTTAGTGTGGGGTGTCCCTGCTTATGGCAGGGGGGTAAGAACTCGATGATCTTAAGGTCCTTTCCAACCCTAACCTATGATTGTATGCCCTTTGCAGCTCTGGAAGTGCCCAAATCACACTGGGCATCACTTACACACAGGAAAAGAACAACTTTGGAGGTAGGAGGGAGAACTGGGCCCAAACTGAAGCTCAATGGGTAACACGAGAGCTGGAAGTTGTCTCTGGTAATGCTTTTGAGTTCCTCCTTTCCCTGACAGCTGACCTAACACTTGTCACAGGAGCACAAACCAGGCAATTATAGCAAGCATGGATGCCACAGAGCTGCACAGGCTCACTATTTATAGTTCCCTGGCGATGAAGCTTTCCCACTGTGCTGCTGCACACAGGTTAAGGTACAGCCCTCGCCTCGGAGGGCTCGCAGTCTAAATACAAACAGGGAGAGGAAGGACTAGCAACCCCTTTTATGCTGAGAGCCAAGACTCGGAGAGGAAAGGATAAAAAGGAAATCCCTGAACAATGAACTCCAACTTCTCCCCAGCAAATTGCCCTTTATTGAGTTAACTCCTTCCCTGCCTCCAGTGCCACCTCTCCACACTCAGTGCCAGCCAGTCTGAGGAAGGGTCACTGAAGTGTTCCTGCGAGCTCTGGCTCATCTTGCCACTGGTAAATGACTTTCCCTAACTACAGCAGAGCTGGGAGAAGGGATTTGCGCCAGCCCTTAGTCCCTCTGGAAACCTGGGCCCTGTTGACAAGGTGGGATAGGGGTAGGGGGGGGCAATCCTACCCCCCTGCAGTCCTGATCCAGCTCTGGGGCAGCAGCACAAGAGGGATGTGGAGCTGTTGGAGTGAGACCAGAGGAGGCCATGGGAATGCTGTGAGGGCTGGAGCAGCTCTGCTCTGGAGCCAGGCTGAGAGAGCTGGGCTGGGGCAGCTGGAGAAGAGAAGGCTCCTGAAAGGGAGACCTGAGAGCAGCTCCAGGGCCTAAAGGGGCTACAAGGATGCTGGAGAGGTACCCTTCATCAGGGACTGTGGCGATAGGACAAGGGGTGATGGGTCCAGACTGAAACAGGGGCAGATCAGGTTGGTTATAGCCTGGCACAGGCACTGGCAGTGCTCAAGGCCAGGTTGGACACAGGGGCTTGGAGCAAGCTGCTCCAGTGGAAGGGGTCCCTGCCTGTGGCAGGGGTTGGAGCTGGATGAGCTTTCAGGTTCCTTCCAATGTTCCCTCCATCCCATCTGTGATAAACTCCCAGGAGTGGAGCAGGCTCCCAGCTTCAAGCCTTCAGTGTCTCAGTGGCTGCAGGCACAAGTCAAAGAGCCTCCCTTGTTCCATGGGGAGGATTAGAACACAAGCTGTTTGTGAGTTGAACTTTGAAGGGATTTGAAACGCAGCCACCCAACAAAGAGAAACCTTGACAAATAGAGCTTTCTGCATTTGAAGTTGGAGCCCATGCCCTGGCCCATGGTACAATCCTGCCTCTGTTCTCGTGCAATAAAAAGCAGCAAGGATTCACTTGACCTGCAGGATCAAACGCAAAGAAAAAGAGACATTTGTCTGGGAAAGCAGCACCCAAAATAGCAGTGGAGGAGTCGTGCTGCGACATGAACTGCTGTGTTGAGAGACAAGGAAAATCACCCTGGCTTTTCCTAATGACACACTAATGATAACGACTGCTAGGAAATTATATGGTGACGCTAGTCAGTATTTGTAGGCTTAAGGACACGAGATCTTTCCCTTTATACTGAAGATGCTGCGTGCGTAAGAGGAAGAAATAACCCTTGTGAGGTGAACTCCCAGCTTTCTTCAAGGATTCTTGCTAGAATGGAAGTCTCCTTTGCTCAGCATGGCTTTAAGCTGAGGATCCGATGCTCTTGCATGAGCAAACCCTCCCCTGGCAGCTGGTTTTTAGCCAGTTGCTTTGGCCTCTTGTGCTGATCGTGACGCAACACAAATGCAAGCCTGAGGATGGAGCAGGATGGCAACGCTGCGTGCTGACAGGTCAGCAGGAGGGAGAGGGATTCTTTGCCCTGGTAACAGCCCATGGAAAAGATGGAAGCAGGGGTCAGGATGCATTTGCAAACATCGCATGTTCCCCAAACTCTTTCGAGCCCCTCATTTGGTTTTGCAATACCCTCAAGTAGACAATTATCAACATATTCATTCTCTGTCTTTTCCCTCCTTTAAGAAGCTGGGGAAAGAGCCCAGACATTCTGACTGTGGATGTAGTCATTTCCCACTATCCCACCAGCAATCCCACATGTACCATGCATTTCCCACTGACAAGGAAAGAAAGGTTCAAACCTTGCCTCCCAGGTTAACAGCATGATTTGCAGCAGCAGCTTAGATAAATGGTTGCAGGCACGGAAGACCAGCAGGCAGCTAATCCTTTAAAGCCTTAAGAGCAGCTCCTACTTCAGTCCAAGGAAATGTTTCACAATCAAATGAATTAGTGGTGACTAATGGGGTTTGTTCTCCTCTGTTTGAACACCCCTGAATGGTGATGCCTCCACAGAACTGAGGTGTTCAGTGCCAAAGCAGCTCCTTTAGCAGGGCAGGAAGAGTCCTCTCAAAGATCGGTCACAGTTTTGTTCCTTACTATAACTTTGAGAACTGGAAAAGCTCTGTATGGATTCACATACAGATTATATGTTATTGGAGAGAGGCAAGCTCCAAAGTAGCCTTTATGCTGCTCCAGAGATGAAGGCCAGCATCATGGCTTGGTATCCAGCAAGTGCAGCTGAGAGGAAGGAAGTGTTTGCTTCCTGATTCTTGTTGTAAGCAAGCTCTGTCCATGCAGGCCACAAAACCAGACCTCCTAATAACTGCCTTATTTCCAGTTAAAAGAAGTTTCTCAACACCTTCCTAAGCAAAACCAATCCATGAAATCACTTGCAATCAATCACTGCAGATCCACAACGAAGCTTTTTACCCCCTGAGGTTTTTTCCCCCTTCCTCTTATCCCTTGGCTCTGTCACAGAACAAAGTCAATCCTCTTGGGAGGCAGGAATCTCTCATGGCATTGAGCTGTCTGGGCTATTTTTAGTCAAACCCAGCATTCCTAAAAACCTCAAGCTACTTTTGAGTGTTAAGGAAGGAGAAAGGAAACGCTGTGAACATGCACATCCACACTTCACATAGGGAATGCACAACACGGCTGGGCTGAACCCAGAGCTCTAGGAGAAAGGCAAAGACCATTCTTTACACCAGGTAGAGAAGGCAGAATATGAAGGCAGGATTTCAACCTCCTTGAGCTGGAAGAGGCAAACCAAAGCCCTAAGTGCAGGTTACACTTACCTGCTAAATGGATGAGCTGCAGGTCCGGGCACAGCACCAGTGCCAAGCGGGAAGGTGGGATCAGCCTGGAGGTGCTTTGAAGGTAGAGATCTTACTGGGAAGAGCAGGACAAACCCTCCAAGGAAGTGCTGGGAGAAAGCTCAAGAAGTGGTTTAGAACAGAATCAACCAGGTTGGAAAAGACCTTTAAGATCATCAAGCCCAACCTTTATTCTAGGACTGCCAAGTCCACCACTAACCCGTGTCTAAGGGGAGGCAGAGGATATGAGAGGCAATTATATGAATGGGCTGATACTTGGGGCTTTAAAGGATGAGCCACAAGGGGGAGGAGTATGGGGGGAACGTGGAGAAACTCATTTAGACCAGGGCATAAGCAGAGCACAGGACAAATGTGATTAGAAGGGACAGCACCTTTGTGCCGAGTCATTTCTTCCTGCCCTGCAGGGCTCTTACATTGCCTTACACGCTATGCAAAATCCATATTGCTGGAAGAGCACAGCGGGGCACTGAGCCTCTCCAAGGCAAGTGGTGCTGGATTTGGCTAATTGCAGCTGACAGAAAGCAAGAAACCCTGAGCACAGGGGCTGCTCTGAGTGCTCCTGCGTGATGGACACCAGAAAACCACCCGAGATGCTGCTGCAGATTGTGCTGTTTGTTCAGATAAAGCCCTGGTTTTATGGTTGTAGTTATGCCATGGGGAGTCATAGCTCACTCCAAGTGAGTCACAACATTATCTCCCTCTCATTTCCACAGATAGTCCATAGGATCCCAGAATGGTTTGCGTTGGAAGGGGCCTTAGAATCAACCAGGTTGGAAAAGAGTTTTAAGCTCATCCTGTCCAACCATTCCCAGCACTGCCAAGGCCACCACTGCCCCATGGCACTGAGGGCCTCCTCTCCACGGTGTGTGCACACTTGCAGGGATGGTGCCTTCAGCACTGCCCCAGGCAGCCTGTTCCAATGCCTGATGCAGGATTGGATGTGATGCTTGCTATAAACCCTCACTGTTGCCAGCCTTACCCAGTGCCTGAATTGGCAGAGACCACTGCTGTGCTCCTCACACCATCTCTGGGAGCGAAGCCTCCCCTGGAAGCCCACTGTGTGGGCATGAGGTTGACTCCTCGGCTCTGTGCTTGAATGTCACCACTTGGTACAAGTCTGGTGCCTGACTTCCCTTCTTGATGGAACCTGGCTCTGGGAAGCGGTAGAAAACCAGTTACTCACAGCATCTTTGAGCTGGGAGCCATTGGTGCCCATCCCTCCCAGCTGGTGGCATTCACACCACCAACAGTGGTAAGGAGCTGCCTGCAGAAGAACGTGCTCCATTCTGCCCTGGGGAGCACAATCTGCTGCTAACAGGGGAATGCATATGAAGAGAGAAGGAGCAGAGAATCACAGAGTCATAGAATTCCAGCCTGGTTTGGGTTGGAAGGGAGCCATCCAGTTCCAACCACGGGCAGGGACACCTTCCACTGGAGCAGCTTGCTCCAAGCCCCTGTGTCCAACCTGGCCTTGAGCACTGCCAGGGATGGGGCAGCCACAGCTTCTCTGGGCACCCTGTGCTCGTCTGGTTTATTCACCTCCATGTTTCAAGCAGCTTTGCTACTAAGGAAAGTGTCCTTTGATGGGACACTGCTTGGGAACTTCAGTTCACTTTGTTCTAGACCTAAAAGAAAGAAATCGTAAGATTGACTCTAAAATGAGCCTTTGCTCTCATAAATACCACATTGGGTGGATAATCCACTGGCTCAGGCCACAGGCCTCCACAATCACGTTTCCAAATCCCCTTCCAGCAGCTTCATAGTATTAAAAAGTGCATAATGACATAAACACACCACACAACAGCAACAGGAAAACATCACTGAGGATGCATACATTGAAGCACTTGTAACCTAGAGAACAGCCTCAAGTCAGGTGCCTGCTCTTTCTCCAGAGCTGCTGTGCACAATACCCCATTAAGCCATATAAATGCTTATTTAACTGGTTTCTTCCCTGACACAGCTGCTTTGCTGAGTGCCCAGAGTGGATGATGCTCGGTAATGTTCAGTATTATCCTCATCCATCAGCACTCAGTAAGAGCCTTATTTCTCATCCAAGCCTTGCTCTAGAATCAGAAGCTTCTCCTATTACCCTCAGTGCTGTAGCCAGTCTGATAACATTGGGGCTGTTCAACCTGGAGCAGAGAAGCTGCTTGGAGACCTCAGAGCAGCTTCCAGTGTCCAAAGGGGGCTACAAGGATGCTGGAGAGGGGCTGAAGGGATAGGACAAGGGGTGATGGGTTCAGACTGAAACAAGGGGAGGTTCAGGTTGGAGATAAGGCAGAAGCTCTGCCCTGTGAGGGTGGCGAGGTGCTGAGTTGGAACTGGATGAGCTTTAAGGTCCCTTCCAACCCAAATCACTCTGGAATTCTACGGGTCAGGCAGCCCTCAAACCCACAACTCCCAGGGTCTTCCAGAAGGGATGAGAGGAGCAGAGCCATGAGCTGTGCTGTTTGGCTGCAACATCTGGTACCCGGATGAAGGGAAGGATACAGCTCCACACTCAGGGAGCTCAGGCAAGGCAGCAGGAGCCCAACCAGCCATGGAGCTCCTGCAGCAGGTCCCCAGTGTGGCAGGAACATTGGAAAGATCCTTTTGTAATGGATCAGCACCAAACCAGCCCCATTCTGGAGGAAAGCTTCATCCTTGCACAATGCTTTACCACAGGGAAGGGCTGATGCGCCGATCGCACTCAGGTCTACAGCAGAGCAGCACCACTGCTGTGGCATGGCCCTGGGGTGGAGAAACAAAATGTCTGCAGTGAAGTCTTCCAATCTCTTGAAATACCTGGAAACTCCTGGTGTTTTGCAAGAGAAAATGGAACCCTGGCTATGATCTACCCTTCGGTTAATGACATTTGAACATCCAGAGACTTACACTCTGGAGGACAGCCCTGCTTAGAATGCAATATGTCAACTCAAAGAGTGAAGTCATCTGGATCTGCATTCTTCCAGCACTCAACAGCCCTTCTTTCTTTCCCCAAAATGCCTCCTTTTTTCCATATTAGAAATAAACCAATCCCTGTAGGGAAGAGAATTTCCCCGGGGCCATCCCTCATACAGACAACCCTGTGAGCATCAGGGCAGGGGCTGCTCTTCCTTCTGCACTGCACTGCAAGAGGCCTCTGCTTCTGTCAAATAGGACAGGAATGAATTCATTCCCTTTCCTCCAGAAATGTTCTCCTGACCCCTTTTTATTATCCTTAAGCATTTACTTCTCCTTAGCCACCCACCACGCTTCCCAACTTCCTGCATCCTCTCAGCCCCACTTGAAAGCATCTTCTCCCTCCCCTTTTTCTTCTTCCATCTAAAACTTCCCCTCCACTTCCTCTCCCCTTGCCCAAAAGCCCAAACAAACCCACGTTCTTGTCCCCGAATAGAGGCTGATTCATGGCTTTGCGTCAGCAGCCGCTCTCCTGGCCAGACCCAGCTCTAATGGACATGGTTCAGCTGCTGCCAAGCACGCTGTGACAACATCTGGGAAGCGTCAGAAGGTGACAGGGCCGGTGTGAGGCAGCAGAGGACGTGCAGGGCCAGGAAGGGAGATCCTGGATTCAGTTACTCCTCAGGGTTCAACCCCACGCAAACCAATGCAGTGAAATGAGGGAGAGATGGAGGTTACAAAAGGTTTTGGCTCAGGCTTTGGGTTTAATCTAGAACAAGCAGTTTTAGGAGTAGTTTCAGGGCAATGCATTCATCCAGTGCTGTTCCCACCTCAACAGCTCCATGGATCTGCTCTGCACTAACAATGATACTGCTCTTCCATCAAACAGCATCAGTCAACATGAGGCAAACCTGACAGTTCTGGAGAACCAGCCTGAAAGCTGTATCCAGACCCTGCTCCTGCTACATCACACAGCAAAAGGGACTGAGTGTTGGGACCCCAAACCAAAGCAATTGAAACCTGGAGTCTTTGCACCCTTAACAAGGACTGCACCTGAGGTTCAGAAAGTGAATCCTGACCTCCTGAAGCAGCACATTCTCCAGCCATACCAGAGCACCCTGCACGGCTGCACCAGGCAGAGTAATCCCAGCTCAGCCCAGGGTCCTGGCGAGCAGATGGAGCTGTTGGAAGCTGCTGGCTCAGCAAAGCCATCAGCAGATTCAGCTAAAGCCTTAACCTGCCTGCCCCAAACAGCTTTTAGTGCACACCGAGACCTGTGAACAGGCAAGAGACAAGCTTAGGATTTGTACACAGAAGAGAGGGAAGTTTATTCATAGTAAGTACACTTTACTTGCATCACTACTTGTCACGTACTTGTTCTCCAGGACAAAAAGCTCATTCCCACTTCAGGAGAAAGGCTGGTTTTACCTGACATAAGCGAGAGCTACTCATCTGTTTTCCCTGAATAACCTATCACTGAAGCTGGCAAAGTAATACAAATGGGATTTATTCACTATAAACTAGAGAGAGATTTCCTTTTTAACTATGCACAGCATGTTATCTAGATGAGGGCAAACCAATTCCACATATAGAGCCAGCCAGCTGGAATTCAAGCATCTCCAATAGCCACACCAGCCAAACACAAGACGTTTGCTATTTAGACACTGGACTCCTGGCTCTGAATTCCAGTCCTTCTCCCTGTATCCTTTTGTTTAACATAAGGAAAAATCCAACAGGAACCTTTGCAAAGGATAAGCAGATTTTGCCAGGTTAACACTGGTGTGGGACAGAGTTCTCTCCTGAAGCATGGGTGTGCTGAATACATGAGCTTGGTCCACCTGATGAGGGGTTTTATAGCAAATGCGCTGTGTGTAGATGATCTCAGGTGTAGTTTCCCCCTGTTGTACACACCTGAGTTTAGTTATTCCCAGCAAGCACCGGACAAGTAGGTTGGAAGCATTTCTGATGGGTAGAGAGCAGGAGAATTGAACTGCAAAGGGTTTGTCTGCAAAGGGAAACCCAACAACAGCCACAAGCTCGCTGAAAACTAAAGGAAACTCTGTCAAACAGTTAAAAAAAGCCCAAATCTCTTTGCTGCTGCTGAGACTGGCTCACCTATTTTAGGAAGAGGGCTAGAATTGCCTTGCCCAAGGAGAGGTTCTTACAAGCAACCAGCATCATGTAACCAGAAGAGGAAAACCACCCTAAAGCCCGCGTTGTTCTCACCTGATGGTGAATCCTGAAACCTGCAACACCAGGAACTGGTGTCTCCTGATTAACTTCAGCTACAGCCCTCTCTGATCGCCAGGGTAACTAACAGCTCGTGGTGCCAACCTAAGTACAAGGGGGTGACATCCACTGCTCAGTCATCGAAATCCGGGATGTCGTCGTAGGAGTAGCCCCGGTAGCCCTTGGAGGCATAGTAAGCAATGCGCAGGTGGTAGAAGCCTGGGAGGAACACGAGGATCCCAATGATGAGCACAGGGATAGCACGGTCTGTTCCCTGCAGAGGAGAGAGGCACAAGTGGTAAGAAGGGATCTGTAGGGGGGAATCTGTCCTTGGTCTGAGCTATTCATCCCTAAGGTGCAGCTGGCAACCCCCCCCCTCCCCAAAAAAGCCTCATCTTAACAGAGAAACATCTCTGTTTTCTTCAGGCTGAGCTCTAAAGCCACTGCCCCTTGCTACAGGAAGCTCTCAACTGAACTCCTTTGGATCAGAGGGGTGGTTCCTCCTATCACATGGAACAAACCAGCTCTGGACTGTGCCTGTTACAGCCCAAACACTGCTGCTCCCACAGTGATAAGCAACGGCTGCCAACTGTAAAGCAACTCCAGAGGCACAGGGTAAAAGAAGTGTGCCATGGAGCACCCAGAACAGAGCCCCTCTGATGGGTCCTGAACACTGAGACAAGAGCGGTGCTGTGGCCTGTGTAGAGGTCTGGTACCTCCTGCCCAAAATTGCTGATCCCAGCACAAAGTTGACCTCTGCAGGGATGCAGCATGGAAATGAAACTGTACCCCAGGGAGGACAGAGAAACCCTGCCCTCCCTGGCATAGCCTCAACCCAGCTCTGAACGTGCTAACTGAAGGCATCAGAGGGCTCTGCTGCCAGAGACATGGGGCTGCAGCCAGCAAGCACCAGCGGGGTGGTGGAGGGGATGATGTCTGCCTTTTGCTCTGAATACATTGAACGCAATGGGTCATGGCAGGCTTTGAGGAACAGGTGATGCAGAATTCCCATCACAAGGGGCATCACTTACGCCTTTGCTGATGTATCCAGCCAGGAGGAGGGCTCCTATGATAATGAGGAAGGTCCCGATCATGAAGAGCACGACTGCCAATGCAATGGCCTTGTAGGGGATTTTTGGTGGGCTCTTCTTGAACTGCATGGAATGAATCACAAACATGAGAGAGCTTAACTCACAGCCCCCTCCCACCATGGCAGAGGTGTGAGCCCAGAGGAAGCAGAGTGACACGGGACCCCTTTAACCCCATTAAAGCAGTTGCCAGCTTTCCAGTTGAGCAATATGGGGCTTCCTGAAGGAGGACTGAAGCAGTGCCATGCAGCTTGCTTCATAGAATGATTTGGGTTGGAAAGGACCTTAAGATCATCCAGTTCCAACCGCTGAGCTGAGGTTGCTCAACTGAGACAAAGCCACAGCCTCCGTGCCTGTGCAAAGCTGCAGCAGCCTTTCCTTGTAGTTTACAGTGAGAGGAGCAGGAGGAAGAGGTTTCCGTCCCCACTTCTTACCTGCAGGTCAATATATCCATCATCAGTGCTGGAGAGCTTGGAATATTTGACTTTGCTACTGGGAATCCCAGCAGTCAGGTTTGTACGCGATGGCATCATTCCAAGGAAGCCTGGGCCTCAGCTAGAGCCTGGAAACAAAGGGAAATGCAGAAATAACATCAGCTCAAACTGGATGACGTGGATGGAGTCTAAGAGGAACAAGCCAGTCCTGACCAAACACCAGTGGAAGGGGTCCCTGCCCGTGGCAGGCGTTGGAGCTGGGTGAGCTTCGAGCTCCCTTCATCCCAAACCAGTCTGGGATTCTAACATGCAAAAGCACAGCAAGAGGGTGTGAAAGCAAAGTCAACCTAAGGTGTTTAAAGCAAGACAGAACATTCCATAGCAGTGCAATGTCTAAAGCAGCTCTCATTTGGCGCTTCCAGCAGGGAAACGGCTGGGCTCCAGCTATTTCTAAACAGGGACCCGAGCAAAAGAGCCCAAAGCAGAAGCGAACAAAGCAGCTTTTCAAGCAGGCTGGTGTTTTGCAATGGATCCATTTTGGGAAAGAAAAACCACTGGAAACGAGAACCAAATAGAGCTGTTATTGCCCTGACTCCAGGGAGCATGACGAGGGATGAGGTAACCAGCAAGGAGCTGAAGTCCAAGGTCACACAGGAAGGAACATCAGGGCACAGCTTCATCCAGCCACGCCGTACCCTGCCACCGGCCCTGGCTGTGGAGCCAACCCTGTGGTTTCACTGCATCCATCCAGGCTCCAGGCCTGGATCTGGGCTGTGGATACATCCCTAAGCCAGCATGGCTTACATCTGTTACAGCAGGACCTGTGAACTGCTGGGGTCTGCTCCGACCTGCTCCGCATCCCAGTGCTGCAGGTCGCACAATAGAGATGGGAAATCAGCTCTCCAGCTTCTTATCCAGCAAATCCCATCTGCTGAGAAAGGAACCACAAGTGCAGATCCCAACCGTTCCAATGGGAAGGGACAAAGCTGATTTATTCCAAACCACTGTTCGGTATCTGAGGTATCAGCATCTCCTCAAAACGTGCAGTCTGCACTTGTAGTAATGTGTCTGTCTCTTGCTGCTGGCCCTGCCACCAGGTTTGCTCCTGCTCTAGTAAATGTGCTACTTATAAAACCCCAACACATTCTGAGCTTGAACCCCACATTTGTACCTTTACCTGGGCCTTTTTGCCCTTTTTTTTGGTAGCAAAACCCAAGCACAGAATAGCCCCATCAATAGAGGAAATACTGAGTAGCACTGGCATCCTTTGATCCACACACATCAGGTCACAGAACTCAAATACCCCCCTGGCTTCCTGCCTGCCCAAGGGTTCATGTGCAGGGGAGGGGAAGAAGCCAAAAGAAATCAGCACATCTGATGGGTCAAACTTCCCAATTCAGCCCCATTTTACTCCCAAGGACCACGAGGCTGGGACTGTCCCATTACTTCCCAGCCTATTCCTAATGGCTTCCTAGGAATTCTTTCCATTCTACGCTTGCACAAATTGCCCTGCCCTTCCCCTTATTTTGTTTGCCAGCAAGAAAGAGGATATTAAAGATGAAGGCAAGAAATCAAACCTTTCTTGGATCTTTTAAGAACCAGGTCCAAGTCCACTGAGCTCCACTCCCCTCGTGCTCTGTATCAGTTCAACACCAGAAACAAGCTCGCTGCTGTGTGCTTTAAGAGGAGAACTAGGGTGAATCACGACTGCAGCTTTAACACTACGTGCTATGCTCTAAATAAGAGCCCTGTTTCTTACCCAGGAATAAGGAAGGAAGGAGATGTCATTTCTTGTCCTTTCAGACCTCAAACCTTGAACTTAAAACACCCAGCTCCTCCTCCAGCCCCAAAATGGTTTCTCTGCTGCTGAGCAGGAAGCTCCCATCACAGCCGAGACCCCCCGAGAGCTGCATCCCCTACCCCAGGACATGGATCAAGCCAGGTACCTGCTGCTCAATCCCATCTCTCCACTGCTGCCGCTCCTCTTCCCTCTTCCGCGCTGCGCCGGCCCCACAGCGACCCAGGAAGTTTATTCCTATGACGGCCGTTTCCTTCCAGGTTATGGCTCAGCCTCTGGCTGGCGCAGCTCCAAGGGCTTGTTTCCAGCCTCATGCTCCAGATGGGAAGCGGGAATGCCGGTGTCCTTGGGCAGGGTGGCTCGGAGCGGGTCCTGCTCACCAGGCCCGTGTGCCGCGGGAGCTGCTGTTGTGGGTGGTTTGGGAACTGGCACCTTAGTACCCAGCGCTCCTACACGTGCCTTAAAGGGGGTTTTCTGCAGGAAGAGCTGGATAGAATGCCGGTCAGAATTCCAGCTGAGGATGTGACAGGAGCTGTAGCCATGGAACTACATCCAGGACCTGGTATTTAAGCCAGAGGGCAGAGACAGGGCTCTGCCTCCTGAGAACAAGGGAACTGCAGGAATCACCCTGGTTCCAGTTTCTGTCATTTAATAGAATCCACACTGGATTTAAAGCCTGGAAAACCTTCAGCTTCCAACAGTCTTTCCTTTCCCTTTCTTCTTTCTTTTCTCCTTGGTGAGAAGCTCTATAAATATGTGTGAACTCCAAAAGCTGTTCCAAAAATGGACAAACACAGAGCATTTACAAAACCTCCCCCGAGCTTCCTTCTGCTTTGTTTGAAAGGGAACATCTCAATGTCCAACATTTGGGAATGGCAAAGTAAACATGCAGCTTCCTTCACCAGCATGAGTCAAACCCCATGTGCATAGATGCCAATGTTAAAGGATGGCTAAAGGACAGCCCAAAGAAGAGGTTGTTAACCCCCACTGCACCAAAAAGGATGTGCTTCCATCACTGTCCCAGTCACACACACCCCTGAAACCCAGGATCCTGCCCTGGCTCAACATCAACCCCTTCTTTACCAAAGCACATATTTCCTTGCTGCTCTGTGGTACAACGCTGATCCAAGCCAAAGAGGGACACATCTGGAGGTTAAAAAGGCTATTTAAGGTTACTGTACTCCAGCATTCCAGGCAGTAACTCAGCAATTGCTGACTTTAAGACAGCTAAAATCTTGCTTTAAAGATCTTAAAGGTACTGAATGAATCAGTGAGCTAAGAAAGTTCAAGGGAATAGATGGAGCGTGGAGACATGAGAAAGCTCAATGTGGGAGCTGAAAACCACACTGGGAGTCATGTGCACAGCAGCAAACCACACTCAACACTGTCTCTGCTACTAAAGCAGTGCTGCTACCAAGTAGGAATTGAAGGCAGGGGCACTAAAAGCCCATTCCGAGTTAGTGAGACAAGAGCCAGCCCCATCACTGACACAGCACAATTTGTTTCCTCATCAGCACTGCCACCTTGTGAAAAGCTCCTGCTAACTCAGCTGCGTTGGCAGGCAGTTAATGCTCAAGATGGTAGTTGCAATACAAGTGTAGGAAGCACACAGCCTCTTCCTGAAGAGGATACCCAAGCCAACAGAATCAGTGTCATTCGTGATGGAGTCACTCCAGTTGGAAGGCGAGGACTGATGGTGAGCTTGTAGCTATACAGTAACCAAAGCAAAACCCACAGGAATGTCCCCAAATCCTGTTCTTCAAGATCAAACCTTTAGGCTGAAAGATGCCATAAAATCCTGTCTTCCTCAACAATAAACATGATCAGAAACACCCCCAAGTGTGCTACATGAGCAGTAGAAGTGTGCAAGTGACGGGCCCACAGTGACGGCAGTGACAGCTCCAGCTCCCTGCCAGAGGCAGCTCTGGAATCTGCTGAAGTGTTCCAAGGAAAACCCATTTCACAACCCTCTTGCTTAGAGGGAACACGACATTCAAATCAGTTGTTTAAAGTGTAACCATGCCACTTCATTTCAACAGCAAAGTCATCAAGAGCTGGCAACTTCAGGGTAAGAAAGCCCCTTGCAGTGCCTTTGGAAAAGGAACGAGGAGGGAACATTCAGTTGGACAAAGTGTGGATTCATCCACCCCACATTTAACCAGGGTAAACCCATGAAAATTAGATTCTTTATTTCCATTTTCCAAGTTGCAGTTGGAATATCAGCTTCGAAAAGAAATGGATGAAGTAAGGTCAAAATAACTCATGGCACAAGTGAAGAGCAGCCCTAGTCCACTACGGTTCCACAGGTGAAACCCCAGGAAGTATCATCTTTACTTGAGTTAAATATTGCACCCCTTCTCGAAGCCAAGGAGTAAAATACTTCACCTTCAGACAGCATCTAAGAGGTTATTGCAAGTACAGGCATACACTAGAAAAAAACACAGCACTTCCTATTTCCAATGAGAGCAGCAGAGAAAAAGAGGAAGGTAAAAAGTATTTACAAAGGTATCTACACAACAGGCCTAACAGTGCTTGTACAACACTCCAATGCACTGGAACTGCTACCACCACCACTTCCTTCTCCAGGCTGTCCCCTCACCCTTCAGTCCTGCTCTGGTTAAGAGCCTTCTTGTTGGTCTTCGATCTTTGGAGCCAGGTAGTATTTTAAGTGTCCCATATCAGCAATCTTGTACTCCACAACTGGGAAAGAAAAAGAAGAAACAGTGTTTTCCTCACAAAAGCCATTGTCAGGAGTTCTTAAAGCTCTTTCAGTGGCACCATTCTACAGTGTTCAAGCAAAACTGCTTCTACTTACCAAGAGGAACATCTGCAGACATGCTGAGCGTGACTGTAGGGGACAGGGGGGTGGCTTTGGTGAAGAAGTTCAGGTACCTCAGCGCGAAGGTCAGCTGCACCGGCTCGTTCATCTCTATTGTCACCTAGAAAAGCAGGTCAGGCTACAGCTACTGCCACCAGCACCACGTCCCCTCAAGCCTCTCAACCTCAGGTTGAGGTGGTCAATGCTATCCCCACCCTGCTGAGCCCTGCTTAGGGGTCCCAGCAGACAGGACCTCAAGGTGGCATCAGTTTGTGGGCTCTAATCTACCAACTAGAGAAATAACAATGTGATTCCTCCAGCTTTAGCCCCAGAGGGATGAGGGCATCAGTTGTATTAGCAGAAACCTCAACACTGAGGAACTGTGAGCACCAAACTTACAGCCTCTTCCTCTTTATCCACGTTGCTGGTCTGGGACAGTTTGATGTTCCCATTGCCCAGCTCCCCGTTAGCTGAGAACTTCACCCCATCTTTGGCACAGGAGATGACGACGGCGTCACCGATGTGGCTGAGGTCCCTACAGATGCGGGCGAACTCAGCAGAAGGCATTTTCACTACACAGCTGTATTCCTGTTCCTGCAAAGGAGTCACAGTTAAACTGCTACCAAGGAGCCTGGTGTTGTCACTACCCTTGGGTTTGGTCATCCCAAATCTCAAGTGCTGGCAAGAACATAGGAAGACACCCATGTCTAAGACACAGAATCAGTCATTAGAGCTGCTACTCACTGGAATTCCAAGCTGCTCCACATCAAGGTCCATCAGCTTCATCTCATAATCAGAAACCTTCTCCTGATCTAAAGAAATAAAGCATATTTTGACCAAGTGTTTCTGGGAAGTTATCATCCTGAGCGTATTGCACCTTCTCCTCCCTCCCCTGGCAGATAAAACCAGCTCAATTATAACCATAACATCTACCTTGCTTCATTAGCTACAAATCAGAAAGTGACCAAACAGCCATTTGTAAGGGAACAGGAACCCACCAAAGGCATCTACATGTGACTTAAAGTCTTTAATAAAGTACTGGTCACAGGAAGCTTCCAGTGTCTGAAGGGGGCTACAGGGATGCTGGAGAGGGGCTCTTCATCAGGGTCTGTAGTGATAAAGACAAGGGGTGATGGATTCAGACTGAAACAGGGGAAGTTCAGGTTGGAGATAAGGCAGAAGCTGTTCCCTGTGAGGGTGCTGAGGCGCTGGCCCAGAGAAGCTGTGGCTGCCCCATCCCTGGCAGTGCTCAAGGCCAGGTTGGACACAGGGGCTTGGAGCAAGCTGCCCCAGCGGAAGGGGTCCTTGCCCATGGCAGTGGTGGGAGCTGGATGATCTTAAGCTCCTTTCCAACCCAAACCACTCCATGATTCTAAACTGACACAACCTTATGTCCCCAGACTTTCTGGAGTTCAGCTCTCAGGTGACTGCTCCATTTTTTAAAGTCTTCCTTGTCATTCCCCCCCACCCCTCACCCTTTAACCTGCGTGCTTTATTAAGACTACCTAAAGACACCACGGCAGCAGGCGAACTCTCAAACCTAACACTCACTCGGTGCTTCAAACACCAGTGCCAACGTATCTGCATTGTCTTCCGCTCGCAGAGTGATGATGTCTTCATTCCCAGCACATTTCAGTATCTTGGACATGCTGTAGGGGCAGGGAAGAGAGATTACTCCGGGATTACAAGCAGGAACACCCCATCACGGCATGAGGACAGCGCTGAGGGGGGCGAGGGGGGATACAAAGGGTCATGGCGCCATACCGGCCGCACTCAAGCTTTTCCCGCCACAGCCTCGGCGCGGGAAAGTGACGTCAGCGCCGCCAACCGGCCCCGCGCGCGCGCCCCACGAAAAAAGGCGCGAGATCCGTGAGGAGACCGCGGAGGTGGAGGGGGGAGGGGGAAGGAAGGACACGAAAGCCCCCGAATGGCTTCGGAACAGCCCGGGAACGGCCCCAACCCTGCGTCCAGCGAAGAGTAAAGCGGCCTCGCCTCACACCTCCACCCCGCGGGCCCCGCTCCGCACCGCGCCTCAGGCCCGGCCCCCCCCCNGGGCCTCCAGCACCCGCTTGAGCACCGAGCCCTGCACCCCCCGCTCCATCGCGGCCTGCCCGCCGCACCTGGTGAGGTTGACCCCCATGGCGATGTTGCGGTCGCAGCGGTAGGTGTCGAAGCCCTCGGAGCGCAGCGTGAGCTGCACCAGGGAGACGTGCGAGGAGTCCATGCTCTGCAGGCTGATGCCCGCCGAGCCCAGGTCCCAGCAGGCCTCGGTGATGAGGTCCTTGAGGGCCTCCAGCACCCGCTTGAGCACCGAGCCCTGCACCAGCCGCGCCTCGAACATCTTCCCTGCCACTGAACCACCGTCGCCCGCCAACCGCCCCCCTTTATACCTTCCGCCCCGCCCACCACCGCAGCAGCCAACCGCCAGTGGCCTTCCATTCCTCATCCACGATCACATAACCAGGCCCCTCAATCTTCAACCAATCCCAGAGCCGCTCCTATCCTTAATCTCGCCTTTCTTCCGGCAGGAACCAATCACCACGCGGGTTACACACACCCCACCTCTCTCTACGGGGCGAGCCCGCGTCCGCCTCGCCGTGCGGCGGTATGGCTGTAAGGGCCTAGCGCGGGGTAACAGTTCTGGTAGGCCCCGGTAGGCCGCTTTCGGCCCTCGCACCGGATCCCTGTGGCCCACCCCAGCCTGTACCGGTACCGGTAACGGCACCACAAGCAGGGCTCGACACGTCTCCCACCACCCCTGCTCCTCCCACCCGCGGCGCACTCGCAGCACCCATCATGGCGCCGCGGATACACATCCGGGTACATATAGGCGGGGCTAACATGCTGCTTAACCCCGCCCCTGAGGCTATTTAGCGCCGCTGATTGGTCGGCGCCGGCAACAGCTCCGCGACTTCTCCCGCCCCTCTGGTAGTTGCGGGGGACGCACCAGAGCGGAGCGGGGCCGGTCCAGGCCGGGTCGGGACCGGGGTGAGCGGGGCCGGGATGAGCGACCTGCGGCAGCGGCACGGCCGGGAGCCCGGAGCGGCGCGGGACAGCGAGGATAAGGTGGGCTGCGGGCACTGGCGGGGAGCGGGGCCTGCGGCGAGCGGGCGGCGGGGCCTGCGGAGTGTGAGGGGATCCGTCGCCTCCTCTTACTGCGCCTACCGGACCCGGCTCTCGGTTTAGCCGCACCGCGATAGCACCGTAAGCGGTCTCCGGAGAGCCTGCGAGGGGTGTGTGTCCGCGGCTGGGCACCCGGCCCTGCGGCCTGCCTCTGGGAGCGCGGGGTCTGGGTGTAAACTGCGCTTATGGGTCCGGAGGAGGGTAATGGAGCTGGAGCAGGGCCTGGAGCACAGTGTGATGGGGAAGGTATAGGGGACCTGGGGGGTTCAGATGGAGAAGGGAAGGCTCAGGGGGTACCTGATGGCTCCCTCCAAGTGCCTGCCAGGAGGGGCTGAGCTCTGCTCTCAGAGGATGGGACAAGAGGAAGCGGCCTCAAGCTGCCCCAGGGCAGGTTTAGATGGAGCTGAGGAACAAACAATTCCTTGCCCAAAGGGTGCTCAGGCATTGGAACAGGCTGCCCAGGGCAGGGCTGCAAGCACTGTCCCTGCAAGTGTGAACCCCCTCAGTGCCATGGGTTAGGGGTGGCCTTCGCAGTGCTGGGAATGGTTGGACTGGATGAGCTGAAAGGGCTTTTCCAACCCGGTTGATTCCATGATTTTATTGTGAGTGGGGGTCGCTAAACCCCTTAGGAGAGGCTTTAGGATCTCCTAGGCACCCTGTAGGTGCTCTTCCCTACACAGGGATGCACAGGCTCCATTCGGAGCTTCACAAGGTTTTGTGGTTGTATTTCTCCAAGGCAGAGCTGTGGAAATGAAAACACGCCTCTGTTTTCCCATAACATCTCCATTCCAAACCCAAGCCCAGTGGGATGCTCTGAGCTTGGCAGTCCCTATGTGAGCAGCGTTGCCACCCTTGCCATCTTCATTCCTGCACCTCACCGAACAGGAGAGGACCCTGAGGAATAAACCAGCAAGCAAAACTCTTTAACTAGTATTGGCAGAGATTAGAGAACCAAAATTGGTGGGAAAAGTGGTTCTTCACTGAATTGATGCTTAATGCATGCACCTTGGGAGCAACGCTGTACTTGTCCATTTGCCTTTAGCAGCATTGTATGAATGTCTCCTCTGTTGAAGTAGGAAGGACGCAGCTCAGAGAAGCATGAAATCACCAGGCAGAGCTGTCTTTTGCAACGTTATTGTCACATTTAATGGGGCTTTGAATGCCGGGTTAATACCTACTCGGAGCTGTACACTCAGAAGCGAGGAAGCTTTATGGTTGTGATGTGACTAGGGAGGGAGCTGGGACAGAAAGTGATGACACCATTGACAATGGGTCACTTTGGTGTTGATCAGAAGGTTCTGCCTTTTATATACCTTAATTGAAGCTGCCCAACACCCAGATTTACCATGAAGAGAGCCCTGAGATGGCTCCTGTTTTGGCGCTGTGGCAGGACAAAGCTGTGCTCCTCTAGATAAGAACGTTTGTCTCAGTTGGAGTTCCCTTTGCAGTAGGAAGCCTTCAGGGACTTCAATAGTCCAGAACTTTTGTGGGAGTTGGAAGAGATCCCTCAGCAGCTGGGGAGGACTGAGGCTGCTGCGCAGGGATGCACATTCCCTTGGCCAAGCTTCCATCTCCCTTCAGCTACTTGGGATGCTCCTGAAGAAGGTCAGAGGGCTGCTATTTTGGGTGCAATCTTGTTAATTCCAGGCAAATGGACTTTTTGTATATAGAGAGCCTTCTGAAGGGCTCTTCTCATAGTACCTCATTAATGACTTGAAGTGTCCTTACTATAGAGGGAATATGAATTCCATCCTGCTCATCCTAAAGCAGCTCAAATGAATTGCAAGGGAAAGAGACAAAGACGTTTCCAAGCACTGAAGAACACCTCTGCAGGTGCTGAACATGACAGCTCTTAGCAATAGAAAGCAGTTAAGGGAGGCAGAGAATTCCCTCAAACTCTTCCATTGGAGCCTGGTGGGAGCTTACCTGGTAACAGTGGTCTTCAGTAGGAAAACCCTGTGGTGTTGTGCTTGCAGCCCTCAGCAGCAGCAGATCTCTCTTTATTCCCTTGCTCTTGTACGTTTAGTGCTTGGGAAGTGCCTGGCAGAGCTTGGGAATAACATCAGTGTAAACCAGAATTCCTTGTGCACGTTGCATTGCTTGGTAGGCTTTGCCTGCCCAGTGTGTTGCCTGCAGGTGCTGCTAGCCCTAGGCGAGATCCCTGTTTCTGCTTGGTCATGCAGTTACCCTTGCCAAGGAAAAGAGTGGAGGAAAGCATATTGTATCCTGCAGAAACCCTGGTGGCTGTGGAACAGAGCTCTGGGTACAAGAAAGGAGTTAAAATAAGCTGTAACCATCAAGGCTGGCTTTAAGAGGAGGCCCCGAAAGCTGGGTTTTGGTCTTGTTCCCTGTGCTGGTGTGATAGTGGCAAGAGAGAGGCTGGTTTCACTTTCTGCTCCTGTAGGCCGTGCCCAACGCTGCAGCTTTGATGTTTAGCTTACAACCAAACCTGCTGCTTTCAGTTGAGATGCTTGTGCCAGAGCACTTTAAAATCGATTTCTGGTCAAACTGTTGTGCAACCCAGTCTTGGTCTCAAAGGGAACGAGGCAACATCTGTTTACTCTGAGCAGTGAACTCCCTCTGCTTCCCTCCCCTGTAGAAAACCAGGCAGACTTGCCCTGATAAGTGCCTGGTACCCATTTCCTCAGCCCAGAGGACTTAGATGCTGTTAACTGTTGCTGCTTGTGTATGTATATCTGGGATTAGATGAGCAAAACAAGTTCTAGTTTCTTATTACCTTCTTCCTTGGTCTTTGTGTCACAGAATCATCAGGGACTGGTTTGGCTTGGAAGGGACCTTAAAGCTCATCCAGTTCCAACCTCCTGCCATGAGCAGGGATGCCTTCCACTAGACCTCCTTCCTTTGCTTTATAGGCTCACTGTCTAAAAGCAGAGGTCAATGGGTTGTGTGCATTCCATTAAGTTGTATTTTCTCTTCCAGTTTCCAAAGAGAACAGGAAAAGGGCAGGAGAAAATTGTGTCATGGTGCATGCGGAGCTCCCGAATGCTTCTGCTGGTTTAATGGGGTTCCAGTATCGTTTCTCAGTGGTGGTTTGTACTCTGTGTGGCTTAGCAGTGAGGACAGAGGGCTTTTTCCTTCTCCACCCTTCTTTTGCCAGGAGGTTGCCTTAGTAGTTGTCTGGGTCTCAGACAGGAGTGAAGTGTGTAAGGGTGAAACGTTTCCACAGTTAAGAGGTACTCCTTCACTTCCAAAGGATGAGAACCCTTGTTCTTTCCAGCCTGGTTTTGCAGTGGATCGAGGATGTGACTTTTTATCTGGCTTCCTTTGTATTGTGTGGTGCAAAACACTGAAGGACTCTGACTTCCAAGCCTCCTGATTCCTTGCAAGACTTCCTCAGTGATCTGAAGTGCTTTAAAGATGCTGAGCTGAGTAAATGCTGGATGTCTGAACACTGGTGCTGACAGCGGTCCCTCAGGTCTGCTTGGGAGGCTGAAGGCAGACGGGAACAGTTGCTGGGTGGATGCAGCAGCTCTGATGTTGGTGTTGAGGATGTAGAGAAATACCAGTGCAGATGCTCTGAAGGTTTAGGCAATTGCAAGTCCTGTTACTGCCCAGGTCACAGGAGAGCTCCAAGTAGTGGGGAGTTCATGATAACAAGGTGAGGACCAAACTCAATTAAACCACCACAGTGATGCCTCGCTCCATCTTCATCCACAATAAGAGGCAGAAGTCCAAGACCTCTTCCAGACCCACCCCAAAGGCTTATTTCTTTTTAATAGGTCTTAATGTTGTTTTAGGCTTGATACCAAGCATCACTTGGTCTTTATTCTGGAGAGATGCTAGCAACCTCAGCTCTGATGAGAGAATGCATTTGAGCCTCCATTGCTGTTTGATGCTCCGCTTTAGAGTGCCTGCCAACAGGAGTGTGTTATTATCCCTTACTGCTAATTGTGCTAATGAGAAACGGGGGCTGATTGCCTTTCTAATGGAGCTCATTACAACCAGCTTGCAAATGCAGTACCTGCAGCAGCTTCTGGCCTGTCATGGAGCTGGTGGAAGAGCTGCAGGCTGCTCGCTATTCCCTGTGGATGATGTCTGATTTGGCCATTCTTCAGGGGGTTGGAACTGGATGAGCTTTAAGGTCCCTTCCTAAACTACTGTAGGATTCTATGATAGAGACAGGGACTCTCGATGCTCAGGTTAAACCCCTCAGGCACACATTGCTTCTCCATTACTCAGCCCTTTGAATAGTTCAAAGCTGGCTTTTGTTTCCTATCCTTATTCATGACCTTATTTCTGTCTGGTCAGGAGGGCTGCACAAGACAGTGTCTCTCTTAGCAGTGTGTGGAAGTTGCTGTTACCTCCAGCATGTGGCTGACCTGTTTTCTGTAGTGTTCCTGCTGGGTCTTGGTGGATGTGGGACCTTCTTCCCAAGGCCCCTATTGCTGCAGTGGCCTGTCCTTGCTCCTGACCATGTCTTGTTACTGTACATGGTAAGCTCAGTGTAGCACAGGGTGATGGAGGGAGACGTGGCACATCCACAGCTCCTGATGGATACTGGTGCTGCCTTCCCCCCAGCCCATGTTGCAGGTTGAGGTCAGTGTCGGTGCTCAGACAAGCTGCTTTGTATGTGAATGGTGTCTCTGCTTGAGCTTCTGAAGCCCTGTGCTTGCCATGATGTGCGGGGGGGGTGATTCCTGGGAATGCAGGGATGTTTTGGTGCTGAGAAGAGGGAAGCTGTGATGAGATGTTTGCACCTCTCTTCCCAGCAGGGAGGAAGCTGAGGACTGATTTCACTGCCTGTCAAGCACACACCACACATTAGGTGGTAAGAAAGCCAATTTATCCTCCTGCCTACTTTTAATAAGCAGTGATTTGCACCAGGGGTAGACCAGCCTTGGAAATACCTTCCTTAAGGAAGGGGTTTTGCATGAAGATACAGTTTTTCCAAGCACATCACTGTCTCCTTTCTGAAAGAAAAGGCATTTTACCACTTTGTATTTGCCAGGACACCAATATCCTTTGTATTGGCAGAAAATTATTACTGTGCCTGTCAATAGCTCTCTTGTTTTACCCCACGTGTGGTCTGTGTTAGCATGTGCCCCTTCTGGTGATCTCCTTCACTTGGCTTGTCCCTCATTTATGTTTGCCAGTGTTACAGAGGACATGAAGATTCATAGATTTCTCTTTCAAACAGGTCTGTAGGTTTATGGTGGTAGCTGGGACTTCAGGAAACTACTGATTTGGGTTCCTCAGGGTTATAGCTAATACTGGGCTAAGTCCCACATGGCTCCTTTCCTTGCTACGTTCCAATGTGAATCATGCGCCCGCTGTGTTTGTTCTCCCACTTCTTCCTCACAGCAACTCCAAAGCAGAGCAGATCACAGTGTCTGCGCAGAGCCACGGCTCTGGGGCAGCCTCTTCCTGATGCCAGTTCCAAGAGGTACTTCAGAGCTTTACTTCCTTGTTTCTGTACGTGTTTCCTCTGTCTCTGCAGGGACAACAAAGTCTGGCAGTGTGTAAATGCCACGGAGCAGAGGGCTGCCAGTTAGATCCAGGAGAACCCAGCGCTGAAGCCTATCTCCAAAACATCTCCATCATGTGTTCCAGAGGGGGAGGCAGGTTCCTTTCTTAGCAGGAGGAAATTCTGGGGGAATGCCAGAACCAGCAACCTATAGTATACAAAAGAGACCAAAAATAGCTTCTTGAAAGGACTTGGAGCCCGATGCATTTACCTTCTTGATGGAATGAATGGATGCCAGAGTGGGTGCTGTGTTGAGGGTTGACTTGTGCTGAGTGAGTCAGGGATATACGACTTCACATGACTCATATTTGCTGACACTGAGATCAGGCTCTTTTATCAGGCTGTTGTGCTCCATGCAACCCCTGCATTCCTCTCATCACATCCCACTGCTGAGCTGAGCTTGGTTGTGATTAAAACAAAGCGGGTGGCTTTGGGAACATGGGATGGCAATGGGAGTTTTCTGTCTTTCACCCTTTGGAGCTTCTGAACCAAAAGAGAATATCTTATAGTTAGGATATATCTCATAACAGGATGAGTTTTTTGCCTTGGTGTCACCGTGGTGGCTCTAGGGTCTGGGGTGGGTTTGCCTGTGGCATGGATCTGTTGGAGATAGGAAGGTGCCATGTCAGTAAAGCACTGTAGAAGGGGAGATGGGAATGGAGCAGGCAGTTTTCCCAGCTGTAGGAATTAAAACCACTTCTACAAAATATGGAGATCTTTCATAAGTGAGGCTGTGGGGTTTGTATCCATTAGACTAATTATACTGGCCTTGATCCTGCAAATGTGCTCAGGGGTGAGAATAGCAGAGGCTTTAGTGCAAATGGTGCCTGTTGTTCTAGCTGTCAAGTTTATTGCCTGAAGAAAACAACTCTCTTTCTCTCTTGAGCAGTGTATTAGCATTTCCCATCACAGCTTTTGGTTCAAGTCTGGCAGGAAGTCGAAATAAAACAGCAGCCTGCTTCAAGAAAGGTGCACAAATACAGGGATTTCTTGAATGAATTTCATGTGCCAGCATCGAATGGTTCACTGTATCTCTGTATTGGGCTGAACATTTTTGGCAGGGAGATTACTGCCTTGTTTCTATGGCAACTGAGATCATGTCATGGATACTTGGGCATAAAACCCCATGCACTCACAGCTTCAGCTCTGAGAGTGCCAGTTAAGCTCTGAGCACAGATTTCTTCCTGCATGCTTGCAGGAGTTCAGTTTCAAGCAAGCCAAGGCAATTCCTTTTTCTTTAGGGTGATTAAATACTTGTTTGCAAGCGTTACTTGGATCTACTGATCTCACAAATGCAACAAGTAGGTAGGTATCTGGCTTATTCCTTCTGTTCTGGTTCAGGGCAGAAAGAGCCCTCACAAACATCAGTGGGTTTTAGTGTTTCTTCTCCTCATGACTTGTGTAAAAATGAATGAGTTATGATAAAATGGACATTGCTACTTTGATTTTATCCCTCTGATACTTGATTCTTTAGGTTGGATCTAAGGCAGAAGCTGTTCCCTGTGAGGGTGCTGAGGCGCTGGCCCAGGGTGATGGCCCAGAGAAGCTGTGGCTGCCCCATCCCTGGCAGTGCTCAAGGCCAGGTTGGGCACAGGGGCTTGGAGCAAGCTGCTCCAGTGGAAGCTGTCCCTCCCTGTGGCAGGGGTTGGAGCTGGAGGAGCTTTAAGCTCCTTTCAACCCAAACCAGTCTGTGATAAGAAGCCTTCAATAATGAGAAGATAAATTGAAAAAGGAGCTCTGGGCTTGCCTATGATGCTGGACAGGCAAATTTGCCCAAGAAATAGCCCTTCAATTTAATAACTCCACGTTGGTAACAAAAGCCAGTAAAAGCTGCTGCATTTGATTGTGTTTAAATGGACTTAAAGCTTCCCCTGTTAAAGAAATGGACAAATAAAGGCAGATTCCAAGGTAACTGGAGGGGAAGTTTGATTTGCTCTTACTAAGGGGTTTTAATTGTTTCCCAGCTCTGCATCATGCACATAGGTTTCTAACATCCACATTTGCAGTGAGTGCTCTGCCTTGCTTTTGCCTGGGAGGAGAGAGGCAGAGGGAATAGCAGTGACTGAACTAACAGGAAAAATTGGTGTGGGAGAGGTGGAGTAAGGGAACATGCGCAGAAGCAGCATCAGAAACGTGGTGTTTGTTGGGGAGGAGCAGAACTGGTGATAGAACCCCATCTCTTAGCCCCATCCTCTCTGAAATGCTGCTTGTACTGGCATTGTGGAGCCTTCTGTTTGCAATCTATGGTTGAACAGAGCCCAGACCTGCTCTTTGCAGAAGCACTGACTCTGGAATGAGCTTAAATACTCACCAGTGATAGCCCTTGGCAAGCATCACTCGCTCTGCCTGCTTGCTGCTGCAAGCTGCTTTGCACAAAGCATGGCTCTGATGATTATCCTTTGGGATGGGGATCTATCTGGCTTGGTTGGAGGACTAGTAAGGCAGCAGTGGAAACGTGCAGTGGAGAGGGTGTTATCAAGGCAGTGCCACCGCTGGATTAAGTAGCTTAAACCAGGGCACATCATGCTGAGGCTTAAACAAGTTATTTAGCATCCTGCTCAGCTGCTTCAATTGGTGATTTGTAGGCTGCTGGTTGCAATCTGCATAAAAGGTATAAAAATAGTGTCGATTACAGAGGCCTTTCCATAGCCTATATCTGGCACAATGTCCTATATAATCTTAACACTCCATTTCAGAGAGCTAAGCAGGGAGAAGAGCTGAACCCTGACACAGCTCAGTTATTTTCAAAGTGAAGGTGTTCAAATACACATTAGCCCTCACTTGGGTGATTTCTTCCAGCAGGGAAAAATGTTTTCTTCCACCTCCCATCAGGCTAAAATTAAGCAAGAGATGGAGGAATGAGTCCTACACTCAATATTAACCCCCAACAGCATCCCTTTATCTTGACACACCTCTTGATCTTCATCTTTGTCCTCTCTGAAATAAGTGGTGATGTTTGGAGCTGTGAGGATGGAGCATCTGTTGCATGTTAGATGACAAGGCCAGGTTAGATGAAGCCTTGGGTGCCATGGTTTAGTGTGAAGTCTCCCTGCTTATGGCAAGGGGGTTGGAACTGGATGATCTTAAGGTCCTTTCCAACCCTGACTATTCTATGAGGGGAGCAGTGGGATGTGTGCATTGTTGGACCCATCCAGTGAGGCTTTGCTCCTGCTCCTGGAGACCCAACCACTTCAGTGTCGCACTGAAATCAGTGGATCAGGGAGCTGATGTGATTTACAGCAATTTCACTGCAACATCCATGCCTTGCAATGAGTGGAAGAAATACCAGCTGGGCTGTGGCAACTTGGTTGCAACATCAGACTCCTCTGCTTCTTGAGTTATGCAGCTGCTTTCATCCTTCATGTTCTTGGCCAAGAAGGCATCAGTGCTCTTTCCCCTTCTTTTAGCCTCTGAGGACTTTGTGAAACTTCTGATCCTCTGGGCTATAGGCAAGGAATGATTTGTACTTTGCCTTGCAATGTCAGTGCTCTGGGGAACAAAATGCAGGGATGCTGCCTTGGATCTGCTTCCTTGTTGCAGTGCTTAGGCCTTTTATCCAGGGAATAAAAGCCCTTTTAAGGCTTGGAATTGTGCATGAAATAATGGATACTTGGACTGCATTAGAGACCTGCTTGAGGTTTGGGGTTTTAGCCTATGCAGGTAATGATGACTGCCCTAAGTACCCAGCCACTTCCTTGTCCGTTTGATTTGGAACAGTCACGTGAAGGTTTCTTCTTTAGACATAGATTCATAGAATCAGAATAGTTCAGGTTGGAAAGGACCTTAAGCTCATCCAGTTCCAACCCCTGCCATGGGCAGGGACACCTCACACTAAACCACGGCACCCAAGGCTTCATCCAACCTGGCCTTGAACACTGCCAGGGATGGAGCACTCACAACCTCCCTGGCCAACCCATTCCAGTGCCTCAGCACCCTCACAGCAAAGAATTTCTTCCTTAGATCCAATCTAAACCTCCTCTGTTTCAGTTTGAACCCATTACCCCTTGTCCTGTCACTGCAGTCCCTAAAACAAGAGAAGAAAAGCCTCATTTCTGAAGCGTAATTTAGAAGACCAGAGGAGAAACTGAGTTTGGGCAGCCTGGAGCTGAAGCTTTTGCTGTTACTTGTGTTGCCCACAGGGGAGTTCTGCAGAGAATCCTTTTGGAGGAAGCATTGCAATGAGAAGCTAATGCAGTGCTCTCATTTCCCCAAGCCTGCTCGAGAATGGGACCCCTGTGCTTTGCTATAGGATGCCAGACTCATGATCTTCAAGGAGTCCCTGGCAGTGCTCAAGGCCAGGTTGGACACAGGGACTTGGAGCAAGCTGCTCCAGTGGAAGGGGTCCTTGTCCATGGCAGGGGTTGGAACTGGAGGAGCTTTAAGGACCCTTCCAACACAAATCATTCCATTGTTTCCAGTCTTTTTGCTTGCTGCCTTATGGGTTTGATCTTTGTGCTTCCAGCTAAATGGTGCTAAATCTCTCTGAGGTCTGAAGGCCCTCCAGGTCAGTTAAAACGCAGCTAAAGCAAAGCCAAGCTGCATTGCTTTGCCAGCTCTCCAAACCCACACAGAGGCTGGCAGAGCTCTTTAGTTTTGCTTTCCTCTTCCTTCCCAACGATGGGAATGGAAATAGCAAGTGTAGGGCAAGGTGGAGGAGGTAGCACAGGATGTGACTGGCGCAGTGGCCGCTGCTTTCCCCATTCCCTCAAGTCATTTCTACCATGACCATTGTATTTTTAGCTGCCCACACCTGATGGTGTCTAACTGGTCTGTTTTAAGAACCTGGCCTGCAGCCATTGATGTGTTACAGATTGGGAAGCAATTCTCTTTTCCTGCCTTAAATATGGGAGCTACTCTACCCTTACTGCTCTAGTGAGCTGCAGCTTGGTCACACCAAACCAGCCTCGGTGCCTGCTTGGTTTGCTCCCTGTTTCCAAGCTGCCTGGGAGCCCAAAGGGATGAAGTCTCTGTGCAGAGCTCCCAGCTTGGCTCCCTCTTTGTTTTTCCTGCTAACATGCTCTCCTTTCCGGGAGTTCTAAAATAGCCCATGGGCCGAGGCCAGCTCCTGATGCACAAGCGCTTCCCCTGGGAGCAGCATTTTCCTTCCTTGCTTTAATGTCTGAGGAGCCCGGATGAAGCTCTGCCACTGAAATGAGGGGGAAATGGGGGAGCTTGGATTCATTCTCTATTTAGGAGCTGAACTGGATGAAGAACTGCCACTGGAGAGGGCATGGGGCTGCCTGGGAGCCAGGAGGTCGCTGGTAATCCTTTCTGTACCACTGGCCTTCTGTAACCTCCTGCCTTGCCTCTGTTTATCTGCCTCCTAACTACAGGCCTCTGCTCTGAGCTCAGTGCTGGAGCAGTGCAAGGGGTGCGGAAGGCACGGGTGTTTCTTTCCAATCCATCAGGTCTCTTGTGTGGCCGGAGAGGATGGTTGGGTGCGGGTGATAAGCCGTGCTCTTCCTCTTCAGCTATTTGAGGCTGGGCTTGGTGGTATTTTTAGTGTCTGCGTGTGAAGGCAGCCTTGAGCCTGTCTGCTTGGTGGCCTTTCTTTCTAAGTTGGGCAGGGTTGCATACTTGGAGGTCTGCCTGGGGACTGGGGACCTTGTAAGAATCCCTGCTAACAAGGCTGTGTCTCTTAGGCACTTGGAGATACTTCTTCATCAGCTGGGAGGGATCTCTACCTGTTCAGAGGGAGCAGATCCTTTTCTCTGGTTGATCCTGAGACTGATGGAGAGTGAGATCCCATCGTGTCTGTCACCTAAACCACTTGCTGCTGTTTCTCATGGGTATAACCCTGTGTAATACCTGCAATATTTGCTTTTCCTCATTCGTGCAGAAGCAGAGTGGTGGTGTTGCATCCAGTGGCCTGGTCTGAGTTCCTTCAGAGTGTGCCTACTAAAGCCCTTTGTCTCTCTTTAACTTGCAGGAATCTGAGTCTGAGAACAAGCTGGATGGAGAGACAGCATCAGACAGTGAAAGCAAATCTGAGTTTGGAGGATCCCCCCTGGTGCCAACATCGGATGACACTCCAGAGGTCCTCAACAGAGCCCTCTCCAACCTGTCCTCAAGGTACCACTCACTGAGCATCATCTCCCTCTGCTGTCCTAGCCCCAGCAGTGTGGTGGTAGCTGCTGGAGGCTGAAGAAGCTGCTCTCAGAAGTGCTGTGTTTCCCTCCCTGGTATGCAGGAAGGTGGCCCTGAGCTACAGGAAGCAGATGACAGTGACATTGCTTGGGAGAGCAGAGCTCTCAGGGGTGCTGTGGTGGGAGAGGTCCCAAGAAGAAACTGGGAATATTCTTTACAGGCTGCTTTGGGGAGGAAAACATCTTTTTTCTGTCATGGGAGAAAGTGTCTCTGCTGGATGTGCTGTGGGGATGGGAAAGGCTCAAGGCAGGATGGTTAGACATAGGAATAGGGTGCTCAGAGAAGCTATGGCTGCCCCATCCCTGGCAGTGCTCAAGGCCAGGTTGGACACAGGGGATTGGAGCAAGCTGCTCCAGTGGAAGGGGTCCCTGCCCATGGCAGGGGGTTGGAACTGGATGAGCTTTAAGGTCCCTTCAACCCAAACCGTTCCATGATACTGTGATTTCATGGTCTCCTGGGCAGCAGTTGAGGGTACAACACGCCAGGGCATGTGTCTGCACTTGAAGGAGTGTAGAGATGGGTAATGGTCCCCATTTTATTTGGACTTATGCAGCTTGTCCAAGGTGTGTGAAACCTGGAGCTGAGCAGGAACAAACACTCCTGTCCCATTTCAGATGCTCTGCCCCTGCATGTAGTGAGGGGAAGACTGAGTTGAACTGCAGCCTCACAGCTGGTGCAAGCAGGCCTTCAGTGGGTCGAGGCCTCTGCAGCAAGAAAGGAAACTTGGGGCTTTTAGGGCTCAGTTTCCTTCCTGTGATATGCAGAGAGCAGAAGCGCAGTCCTGCTTCCTTGCTTTGGTTTGACTTTCTCTAACGTCTTTCCTTCTCTGTGCCTTAGATGGAAGAACTGGTGGGTAAGAGGCATCCTCACACTGGCAATGATTACCTTCTTCTTCATCATCATCTACTTGGGACCCATGGTCTTAATGACAATAGTAAGTGCTTCAGAGAGATCCTGACATTCACAGTGGTCAGGAGGAAGGTTGCTGGGTTGGGCATCTCAGAGCTGAATATTGTAGAGGTCTTTAGTCCACTTGCTGGATTTCCTTCATGGAGGAAACCTGGAAGGAATCAGTGACTGCCTGCCCTGATGGGCAGCATCTGGTTACAACTGAAACTAATACCAGGAGTTGTTAGGAACCTCCTGCAGAGGAAAGGGGAGGGAAAAGCAAAATGGGCAGCTTCACATGTTGGATTAGGAGACTGCCAGACTGGTAGCAGCTGCTAAAGTACCTTTAGCTGTACACATACATGGTTTTTATCTCCCTGAGGAAAGAGATGTTTAACCAACACGTATGAGAGCTTCTGTGTGTCTTTTGTGCAGGTGATGTGTGTCCAGATCAAATGTTTCCATGAGATTATCACTATTGGCTATAATGTGTACCACTCGTATGACCTGCCCTGGTTCAGGACACTCAGCTGGTGAGTAAGGGGGCTTGTGTGCAGCAGTAATGCTTCATCTCCTCACAGATCTTCTGGCTGCCTCCAAACCAGAGACCCTGGGGTTGCTCTGTGCTGACCAGGGTCATCTGGTAGCAGGTCTTGTCAAAGAAAAGCCCTCATAAGTCTTGATAGAGCAATATCTTGAAAGAGCCTGTCTGGATAAAGGCTGTCCAGAGATTTGGATCCCATGATCTGTGCAAGAACCAGCATTGGCAGGCATCATCCTTTGGAGATGGACATAGGTGCTCAAGGGAGTTTTTAGGTAAACACTAGAACTTAAGGGCTGGGCAGAGGACAGGAGCAGTGCTTTGGAGCTGCACAAGCTGCAGAGGCCTGTTGAGGAGTGCCACCTAAAGGCAGCAAGTCTTTGTGCATCAGGAGGCCAGTTCCAAGTCTCATCCGTGTGTGATCCATAGCAAAGCAAAACTGAGTGCTGCAGCCACTGGTTCAAATGAAGGTGACATTTCCTAACTGCAGGAAATCAAGTTCTGCTGTCACTTGAAGCAAACCTGTTTGCAGTGGGCCAGAGGAATAGAAAGACCTCAGGGACCAGTCACTTTCTGTGTCTCTCTAGAAGCCTTTTGGGGTTCTGCTCATGAGGGTCTATGTCCTTCCCAGGTACTTCCTGCTCTGTGTAAACTACTTTTTCTATGGCGAGACTGTGACAGATTATTTCTTCACCCTGGTTCAGAGGGAAGAGCCCCTGCGAATCCTCAGCAAATACCACCGCTTCATTTCTTTCACCCTCTACTTAACAGGTAGAGACCATGTTTTCTGTTGGTTCATCTTGGCTGGGCAGAAGGGGAGAAACCTCCTTGAGCTGCCCTTGTCCAGAGCGTTGTGTGCAGTGCAGTATCCATAGCAAGTGATCTCTGCTCTTCGGTGATGCTGTAACTTGGGTGCATCGTTGGAGTATCTCTTCCATGACGCTCCGTAGAGGAAAACTCCATACTCCATATGGGCCAGCCAGGCTTGATTGTTACTTGTCCAAGTAGTACTTACAGGCAGTGATATTTTGTGACTTCCAGAGTAGTTCATCTTCCCGCTCCTCATTGCTGCTCCCTAAGGAGCTGTGTCATAGTGAAATAGTATTTCTTGCTGTTGAAGATGCATTCCCACCATTTACTGTCCTTCTGTCTCTCACCAGGTTTCTGCATGTTTGTTTTGAGCCTGGTGAAGAAACATTATCGCCTCCAGTTCTACATGGTAAGGTTAAATGCAGGGCCTGGCTGCCCCCACTTGGAGGCAGAAGGAATAATGTAGGCTGCTTGAAAATGCTCTATGGAGGACTAGGTGTGTGCTGGTTGTGCATTGAAATGCTGCCTGGAAGAAAAGCTACTGTGAGCAGAGGGTGGTTTAAGGAAGCTGGTTGCTTTCCAGTTTATTCAGCACACAGGGATATGGCTTGGATATCTGTCAGTCTCTTCGTATATTGTCAAAAGGCTGAGATATGTGGGATGGGTGTGGGATAAAGAGCGTTTGGTCCAGCAGAAGCCTTCTCAATGAAGGGCTTAAGCTAAAGAACATGCCCATAAATTGCCAGCTCTCATGACCCTGGGTGGGTGAAGGTGTATGCTAGAACTGCACATCTGCATGAGCTGCTCTCTGAGGTGTAGCATCTGATTGCTAGAGCATCACTGCCAGTGATGTGTATGGCAGTGTCTAGTGCTTGCTGTCTTCTCTTCCAGTTTGGATGGACCCATGTGACGTTGCTTATCATTGTTACCCAGTCGCACCTCATCATCCACAACCTGTTTGAAGGGATGATATGGTGAGTTGCTGTGTGTTCTGACTTGCTTTGGTTGCTGCAGAACACTGACCACGTTTTGAGTTCAAACTGTTCTTCTACAAAAACAAATGGACAAGGAGAAGGTGCTGTGTGTGAGGAACTAACCTGTTCAGAATAGAGACATTGGGACCTCAGCAGCGTAGGACTTGCTTTGTGCTACTTGAGCAGGTCAAGAGTATTGTTTTAAAGAAGCATCTGGACATTGCTGTGGGGTGCAGGGACCTATCAAGCAGCATCAGGCCTCTGTAGATGCTCCTTTTGATACCTGCATCTAGCAAATGACGGGCAAGTGTTGCTCAGCACTTGATTTGGGGCAATGCTGGCAGTACCATGTTAAAGCAGCACTGTGAAAGGAAGATGGCAGCCTGCCACCTTACCCTAGCTGCTATGGAGAGGGGAAGCCCCTTTGGTGGGATTGCCAAACCCAGCAGGGCCAGGGTCAGTTCCTGGCCACTTTAAGACTTCACATTCCTCTGTGTGCCACAAGCAGCCCAGGAGACTTTGGGAGCTGCCTGCTTGCAGCTAAATGCACCCTCCAGGGGTGAGGGAATCTAACAGGGTGAGTGTCTAACAGCATGTCATGTGTGGAAAAGAAAATGGGCTTAAACCAGGCCATTTTGGGTACTTAACCTGCTTTTTTTAGTCTAGAGCACTAGAGTAACCCCCCAGATTCCCTAGGAGCTTTATGTGGCTGCTCCTCACACTGCATTGGAGCAGGAGGTGTTGGTGTGATGGCACTGCAAAGCATCTTATGGAGCATTATATGAGTCTTGGAGTTTTATCTTGGCACTTCCCAATGGTTTGATTCTTCTCCCATCCAGGTTCATTGTCCCAATTTCCTGTGTGATCTGCAATGACATCATGGCATACATGTTTGGGTTCTTCTTTGGCCGCACGCCACTCATCAAGGTTTGGAATGCTTTGGAGGACAAAACACCCATTTTGGCTTCTTTGGGTCTTAGCCCCGTGTTCCCTCATCTCCAGTTTTGTGGCTGCTTGTGGGTCTGAAGCAAACCTCTAAATTAAACTTGGTCTTTGAGGCTGTAAATCATAAAAGTGGGAAAAGACCTTTAAGGGCATCAAATCCAACTGGGAATGAATGAGCCGTGTCAGACCAAGGTGTTAGTGTCAGCTTGTGACCAGGCTTGTTGGTTGGTGGCACTGATTTGTATTGCCTCAGCAATTCCCAGGAGAGGAAGGGCTCCAGAGGTGTGTGGAGATGTATGGTCTGTAATTCCCCCCTTCCCTTTCTCTGCAGCTCTCCCCAAAGAAGACCTGGGAGGGGTTTATTGGAGGATTCTTTGCCACTGTTTTGTTTGGATTACTGGTAAGTAGCAACCATGGAGCTTCTTTCATTGTTCTCTTCCCTTCATAGGTGTCCAGTCTAAAAGCTGCAGCCCAGCTTTAAGCACTCCGGGCTCTTGCCACAGACTTCCCATTTGCCTGACTGACCAGGATTTGAACTGCCCATGGCTTTGTGTGGATACTGCAAATGGAACAGCACTGCAGGAGGTTTTTAGTCTGTTTTAGACCCTGTGACATGTTCATTACAGTAATCACCCTTGACATTTTCTCTCTGCTGCTGTCGGATGGATGCTGTGCATCATTTCAAGGGCTGTGTAGGGAGCTGAGCACTCAGAATATCCTTATCTGGTTTTATGATGATCTCTGCGTCTGCTTGATTCTGTCCTCTCAAGCCAGGGTTTCCTGTCTCAGCCTGTCCTTATGGGGCTCTGAGCACTGCTAGTTGAGCAGATGCGCTTACTAAATGGAAGTGCTCACTCTGCCTTTAGCCAATTAGTGCTTCTCAGGAGAGTAATCTCCTTACTGAAGCTGGGAGCGTGGCTCCCTCCTTGCCTTGCCCCCTTGAGTGGCCTTTTCACTTGAGATCAGCTCTGCCGCATTGCTCAGGCAAATACTAATCCTGTTTTCTCTTGCTGTGTCTCTTTTCCTCTCTCCTGGAAGCTGTCCTATGTGATGTCTGGATACCGGTGCTTCACCTGCCCTGTGGAGTTCAACAACGACACCAACAGCTTCACAGTGGACTGCGAGCCATCCGAACTGTTCCAGCTACAGGAGTACAATATCCCTGTGGTGCTGCAGTCTGTGGTGGGCTGGGTAGGACTCTCTTTGCTTATTGGACCTTATTTATTGGGATAGGAATACTAAGGAAAGAGACCAGGGCTTTATTTGAAGGGACATGGCAAGGGATGATGGTACAAATAGGGGATTTTAGTGGTGCTCTGTGTTGACTGATGGCCCAAAGAAAACATCCAGAGTCCAGTGGGACATTAAACTACTTGAAACCCAACTGGCCTAAAGCCTGGAGAACAGAGAAAGAGGGGTAAATGCTATTCTGATTGAAAAGCCCTCTCTGACATGATGTTCTTTCTGCAGAAGACAGTCCGGATGTACCCCTTCCAAATCCACAGCATCGCACTGTCTACTTTTGCCTCCCTCATCGGGCCATTTGGAGGCTTCTTTGCAAGTGGATTCAAGAGGGCCTTCAAAATCAAGGTGAGGATGGTGAAGGCCCTTTCCATTCTAGAAAGGAAAAGCTAAATGGTTGCTACCATTGTAAATTGTCCCTGTGCTCTGAGGAGTGGCAGGCTGGGCGCTTTGGGAAGGGATGGGAGGTTTGTTGGGTCACAGATAAAGTGCTGGAGCAGGAACTGGAGTCAGTTTTTAACTGAATGGGGAGAGACCTTAACCTTTCAGCTGGTATCTGAAATGCTGCTTTTGTGCAGATCTTGAGCTACAGGAAGAAAGAGTCAGGAAATTTTGCAATCTGAGGCTTCCCTTGATGTCTTGCACCCTGGCTTTGTGTCTAAACAGTCTGTGTTCCGTTAAGATGCCTTGAAAAGGCAAGATGGGGTTGCAAGAGATAAACACTGGCCTTCCTTGACCTTTGAGTGACAGATCTGAGTTAAGCCTTGATGTCCCTCAGGCACTGGTGGTCTTCCTAAAGGAGCAACTTTAAAAACCAGGGGGAGATTAAAGGAAATATCTTCTTAATCTGGCTTTTGCCTTCTGGAAGGAATTACTGCAGGGGTGTGTGTCACACGTAGAGGTACTAATGCAAGAGCAGGGCATTTGAAACTGCTGAATGCGATCCCTTCTGCTTTGCACAGGACTTTGCCAACACAATCCCAGGGCATGGAGGTATCATGGACCGCTTTGACTGTCAGTACCTGATGGCAACCTTTGTTAACGCATACATCGCGAGCTTCATCAGGTATTTACTGCTTTGTGGGCAAGTCTGGGGGCTCTGTCAAACTCAGGTGATGTACAGGCTTGTAGTTAGAATCAGAATGGTTTGGGCTGGAAGGGACCCTCAGAGCTCAACCAGTTCCAACCCCCTGCAGTGAGCAGGGACATCTTCCATCTATTTCAGAAACCACATCCAGCCTGGCCTTGAATGTCTCTGGGGATGGGGTATCCACCACCTCTCTGGGCAACCTGTGTCAGTGTTTTACCACCCTCGTTGTAAAGAATTTCTTCCTCGCATCCAGCCTGAATCTCCCTCTTTTAGTTTAAAACCATCACCCCTTGTCCTATTACAACAGACCCTGTTGAAAAGTCTCTTCCCATCTATCTTATAGGCCCCTTGCACAATGGACAATGCTCTTGGAGCAGATTGGGTTTGGGGCTGAGGTTTTTGTTTGTTACAATTCATCATCCTGTGCTTTCTGAAGCCATTTCCACACCTGAAATGGAGTTAAGCCCCTTGGGTAGACCTGGGGAAGGACCAGAGATCATGGAGATTTAGCAATGTAACTCACTGCTGATGATGCTTGTGTTTCAGAGGTCCCAACCCAAGCAAACTGATCCAGCAGTTCTTAACCTTGCGGCCAGACCAGCAGCTCCACATCTTCAACACACTCAAAGCACATCTTGTTGACAAGGGGATATTAGGTAGCTTGGAGGATGCATAGACAGTGGTGATTGGAACAGGACTGAAAACAAACCCACCTCCTCGAGGAAATTCCTGGCTCGCCTGATTTCAGACAGTAACAAGGCCTCATTTCACTGTAACTTTTCTTCCTTTCTTGTTAAATGTTTGCATTTTTGGGTGTTTTTTTTAATAATAAATTTCTATAGCTTTGGTTCAAATGAGCAAATCTTGGGTTTGTAGCTGAAGAGGAGCTCGGAAGGACTGTTGGGTGAAGTAGGAGGGTATGGCTGTCCTCATGGGCTGGTCTTCACCTTGCTGCATGTGGGCAGAGCTGAACTTCTCCTCTGAGTGTGTTTCTGCAGGGAATACACCAGCATTGGCTGTACGTGCGGGAGCCAGCAGGAGGGTGAAGCTGTGCAGCTCCTGTCAGGCCAGGTTGTGATCACGATGGCACCTCTGGGATCATCCTTTCTCCAGTGGGAACTGTGAGTGCAGTGTTCATATTCCCAGACAGCCACAGTCCTGCTTGCGTGCAGCCTGCATGGTGAGCAGGAGGCTTCCTTCATTGGAAGAGGATCTTGTTCTAATCCAGCTGTATTTCCTCTGCCCAGCCAGGCACTTGCATCTGGGTTCACTTGCTGCTGCTTGCAGTGCCTCTCACATTTCCCCCCCACTTCTGGCTGATAGTTTGGCAAATAAGAGTTTTATAACCAATTAAACCAGAAAGACAGAGGAAAAAGAGTCGAGAACCTGGCAGTTGCTTGTGGGAATGTGGGAGGTTCCAATTGCTTCAATACTGAATGGAGTAAATAAGGTTTGAAAGAACATTGAAATTCCATTGAGTAATTCCTGCCAAGTAAAGCAAGAACAACCCTTTAAATAACTTGGTTCATTTCCCCCCATCAAATAACCCTTAAGCAACACTGAACCACGCTTTGATGGTTGGAAACCCCACACTGGGAGATTAATCTGGGGAGCAGTTCCCGACTGTTCCTTCTCCTGCAGTTGCTGGTTGGGGCTCCAGCACCCCCTGGAGCTCTCAGTTGGGTATTTTGGTTTCCTTTCAGGGATCATGTCTATCACTTGTTTGTTACTTGAGTTCTAGATGTCGTGCTGCTGAGTTGATCATGATCTGTGTCGCATTTCAGTCTGGGTTCATTTACCTGCAGGCTTCTGTCCTGCTTCGCTTCCTAACCCTTGTCAGAAGTAGTTTGTGCTTAATAAGTATGAGTTTTATCCAAGTATTTTCCTTTATTTTGTCATACTTTTGTATTATTTAAAAATGAGAGCCCTAAAGATTGTAAAACTTCTCTTTTTTTTTTTTTTTTTTTTTTATTTAGTATATATAATTTTCCTCCTTTTTTT
>NDXB01009315.1:0-24247 GCA_002631895.1 Agapornis roseicollis
TGTTATTCCTGTATTTATATTTCCTATTATTTTATTTTACTTTAACAATAAAATCAACTGTTCTTATCCCAGACCATGGGAGTTTATTTACAACTCTCTCCCATCACACTGCCAGGGAATAAGGTGCTGTATGATAGTTGCTGCATAAGATGCATCAGACAGTTGATTAACTATATTAAACTACAACACACACAGAGCTGTAACAACTTAAAGAGTATTTTTTGCCCTTTCAGTTCCCAAACACAGCCACATTCCTTTTATAGTGAAACAATAAATAACATATATAAAATTCCTTATATGTCTGGTCTTTCTGTTTTCCTCCAGATGGAAATTGAGCTTATGTAACTGACATAACCTTTTATTACTATTGTTTTACAAAAACTCATGAGAAATTTACACATTTACAAAACTACAGAAACTTCTTATCAGCACAGTTTATTATATCTACACTTCAGAACTAGCTGTGTACCTATGCCAGTATAGTTAGACAAGCATATTCTCCCTTCAGCAGATGTTACATGATAGGGTAAAAGTCTTTTACTGGTTCAGATTTTCCCAGATGGAAATAAAAATGAATCATAAGAATACAAACTACCTTTTTCAAATGTAATTTGTGTACTAAACAAAGTGATGTCAGCAAAATTAACTGACTAGCTACAGCTCAAATAATTACCCCTATACAAAATGCAGTGTGTGGACTAGGTCTGGGAGCAAACTCCAGCCCCGCACCACTGTACACCTACCACGGCAGACAATCTATTACACATGCAGATCACACTGTTTGGCTGCAAAGTCATGGTGAGGTAATTAGAAACGTCTGAATAATCTCCAGTGAAGCAATTCAAACTTCTCCAGCATAGTAATCAGTAGGGATGACAACACAAAGCTTCTGACATCCACTCCTCTTTCTTTTTTCGTAATGCTTAATCATCAAGCACCACACAAGCCAGGAAAGATCAGATGATTTACATGTTTCAGTTTGCTGCCACAGACCTGGCATTATACATACATGCACATTTACACTATTAAAAATAGTATGATGCACTATTAAAAAAGTTTCAGTGGCGTAGGTTTCAAGTGACTGGATTGCTCAAACAGTGAGGTCAGAAACAAATTATCCAGGCCATCCAAATAAAGTACTGATAAAGTGTTCATGTTCTGACACAAATAGTCCCTTCTCCCTTACATGCTATGTCACTTTAATGATCCAAATATCCAAATCTTTTGCCCAGAAATACTGTACAACTTCAGAATCCTTTTAAGCACACCTAAGATAAGTTTCCTGGAGATTAAAACATTATAGTGCTGGGCTGCAATCTCTCTTGCAGGCTCTGAGGAGACATAATGCATTACCAAGGGAGAGGGAAATTTTTCTTCTCTGTAATGGTACATACTTCAAGCTCTGCCCCACAGCTGGCAATCCAGCACAACTATAACACAATCTGACCTTAAATTTATCCACATGATTACATCTCATGAAAATCTGGTAACTGAAACTTGAAAATGAGCAGCATTTTCTTAGTGAAAAAATTCAACACCACAAGCTTATGAGTAGAGCGTTAATTAAAAGAAATGCACCTCCAGGAATGAATCTGCCCCACAAAAGCCATTCATACTTTGTCTTTACCAGGATTTATGTCTGTGACTAACATTTTACAGAAACCTTGCATTTTCAGGACCAAGTAAGCTCCATTTCTCATACATACTTCTCCTGGCCCCTTCAGTGGCCAATAATACCCAATTTTCTCACAAAAATTCAGAAACACAAAACCAAGGCAAAATCATAATTTAAAATTATCTTTTAATCCCTACTATACTTTCCTATACTAGACTTTACATAACGATACAGTATCCAACAAGAATATGAGGAAAAGACTAAATCCATCTAATATAGCACAGAGTATATAAGTAATTTATGAAAACAAATTTTGCATATACTTTGCTCTGTAAAAGTATCCTTACCAGAGAAGTATTTTACTACCAAAGTCATGTACTAATTGCTCACAAACAGAAGTAGGTCACAGAGGATTCATGAAAGCAAATGCCAGTGACTCAGTGTAGAAGGAAGAAGAAAAGGAAAAAAACGAGTGCAAGGATATGACTTATAGTGTGCAAACAGCTATGAACTAATATTGTGAAGAGGAATAATTTCACAATGAAGATTAATTCATCCTGGTGTGTCAAGAATGAAGTAACACATAAAATAGCTAGTAAAGTAACATCCACTGTAGAGACAAAAAAAGCAAGTAGTGATAATTATAGTGAACGTTTTAATTGTGAACACATCAGTTAACTTACTGTCTACAGCTATGAAAGCCTACAACCTACGTGAAGCAACAGCAGCAATAGCTTTAGGCACCAGATCTCACGTGCTGCTAGCAGTAACAAGAACAACCCAAGATGCTACCGGAAATACTACCTGTCAAACTATACAACACAGGATGGCATACATCTGTGTTAAAACTTAACTGTTTAAACGGTATCTGCTCCAACACAAGTAGGACTGCAGGCTAACTGAACAAGAGGAAGCCAAAGTGAACTGTCAACTTGTTATAACTGTATGATGTAGTATATGCTGTTACTCTTTAAGTCCTAGCTACTGGATTCACACAATGACTTGAAAACTCCCAAGTTTTCAGCGTTTGACAGCCAGGTTTTTTTTTGTTGTTGGCTTAGGATTTTTGCTTTGAGGTTTATTTGACAATTTCCTTGCAGTCCATGTTTCAAGACCCATTTTGGCCATGGAAAGATTTAATATGAACCCTAAACATCTAAAAACAGATGAAAATGAACTTTTATCCATGAACACTCCTGTACTAGAAAAGAAAGTGCTAAGATCCATACAGCAATAATAAATTCAAAATATAAAGGAACACTGGCTTGGACACACAGAACAAAGTTGAATAGTGCAATTCAGCGTACAGTGTTTCTTCTTTACACACTGATGCCTGCAACAATTCCAGTATTACACAGTTAAAAAAGTTTCAAGACTTAATAATCGTGCAAAACAGATCTGTCTGGCTTTCTAACTTCAGTTAAAATTCCACTTCAGAGCAGTAATGTCTGGGTCAGCAGAGACATGATGGTGAAAGAGTAAACCTGAAAGGGAGTTTGTGTCAAAGTTATCAACAAGGAGAACTGGAACTCTCCTACAAAAAGTGATTTTATGTAAGCCTTTGTTGCTTAAAAAGTTAATTATACAAAAGCTGTTAAGACATAAGCAATGTACTTACAAGAAAAAGATAGAGAAAAAAAATCGCAATTTTTTTTGTTTCCGTGGATCATAACTGCTTTGAGTTAGAATTTGTGCCTATGACTTACACTGGATTTAGACCTAACAAATACTAAAATTGACATTAAAACGGTACAATGGGATCAATATTGAGGAAGTTTCCTCCTTTCCTCAACTATGTATTGCAAGTACAACCACATCACATTACGTTCCTCAAAATACTCTTAAGAAATACTATGCTAGCCATTAACTCTTACATGAACCCCAAGGCTGTCAACACATTTCTGGAAGCTCTACTGCCACAAGGTTACAGAATTGTTACTCTGAGATTCACTAGTGATTCCACCACAGATAGCAGGCTTCCAGATTGCCAGTAAACTTAAACAGCACAAATGAAGAGAACTGAAAGTTAAAACTACAGTTTGAGACAAATTCAGTAGTTTTAATACATTACTACTTTGTTCCACTGAAAACGTGCTGTGGCACAACTTCCACATACTATCTGATGTAATGGAGACATGTTCAAGGTAAACTAGCACTCTGTAATCTTCTAACCTTCTCAGTAGTAAGGAAGAATACGCTGACAGTTTGAACATTATTCCTACATTTCCTGGATTTTACAGAGGCCCCAAACCTCTAATCTGGTTTACTGGTTTAATCAAACATTAGACTTTCTGTTAACATAAGCTCTAGCTCAGGTTTTCAAATAATCGTTGCAAATGACCTTAAACAGGCTACACTCAACTTAAAAGTCAAATGTAGGCATACATCTGAAAGACAAAATAATGTCACCAAAAGCCACTTACTTAAATGGCTTGAATATAAAAGATATATATACCTTTTCCTCAGACTGTAACTGGAAGAATTACCAGTACCCATATAAACAGATTTAGCTTTTGAAGATGCAAATTAAGTGATAAAGCATTCACATAATCCAGTGTTAACATAATGACATGCTTTTTAGTGATTTCCCTTCTATAAATGCATAACTAAACATTAACTCAAAATAATCTTTCAGTCTTTCAAGATCTCGACAAGTCTGTGCACGCAATGGTAGCACATTTTATAAGGGCTGCACAACTAAGCTGATATACATATGGGTGTGTGATCAATTAAAAAGTGACTTATTGTTTTCTTAACCTAGCTTACATTGATTTCAGAGCTCTGACTTGTTCTTATGAGGATGTATAATCTCTTTCCTCATTGTGACTAGCATAAATTTAGCTGATACAGGAAAGCAATGACAATGAAATTTTAAAAAGTGACCAATAAAGAAAACTCCAAAACTCTACTTGATAAACTGGCATTCAACAATGCATACTTCCTCCCACAACATAATTTCATCATCTCTTCCTTGCAAAGCGTTGCAAGATTTCACACAACTGGGGTGACTGTTTACTGATTGACACAGTTTACTTCTTCATGGTTTATTTTGTTCAGAGAAACAGCATAATTTGTTCAAAATTTTTTTATTTATTTTTCTTTTTCTCCCCAGTTAACGAACTGAAACACAAGAACAGCAGCTTCACACCTATTCACACAGGAGAGGTACAATATAATTTTGAAAAAATCTGCTAAACTCCCAAGATTTTCTGTGAGACTGATGCTGAACTGAACACTAAATTACTGATACTCACACGTTTGATACTAGAGCTCAGCAGATAGCCACTGAAACATCACCCACTCAAGAGTTCTAAAAACAGCTGTGGTAATAATTCCAGAAAATTATATTCTGCTTTTAAATTCTGATTACTCAATATTAGCCATCTTTGAAACAGATAGCATAGTGAATCTCTCTAAAGGACAAATTCTGGTCATCCTGTTCACCACTATCTCCCAGTATACTTTTATCACTATAGAAAAATAGAAGCATGCTGTTCATCGGTGGTGGAGACAGGAATCACACTGCAACGAGATACAAAGCTACATGTCATATCCTTTACAGGTCTAACTTTAATAGTCCCAACGCCTGTAGCACTATCACCTCATGCTGTGATTTTGTCCTATTTCATGCTACGTGGCATTGGGCTAACTAGTTGCTGCAGGAAATGACGATGAACTACGAGTCAGACCTAAGCACACACCCCAGTATGGTGCTGCAGGGCACAGTGCTGTTTTACAGATGAATCTGGGCTGCCAGCCATGTGAGGTCATCACTCCTTTTGGTAAGCTAAGTGTAGTCAAGCACGCACTTGTGAAGCAACCTACCGAACATTCAGAAACACAGATAAACTGAATGTGTTCTCTTCAGCCCTGGGTTGCTCTTTAAGATCTCAACAAGCTAATTAAAAAATGAGTTTAATCATTTTGACAGCATAGTCCCTGCTTACCTCAAGGTTTTCTCTATCAATGCTTAATTTAAAAGCAGTATGTCTTTCGATGGAATCAAGTTACTGAAAACTACACAAACTAACAAAAACAGGTCTGTTACATATTATACATACACAGTTCTACCATTCAAGAAAATTTATCACCACTGATGATAAAAGTGATAAAAGGATGTTTCGAGATTAAATTTAACAATACACAATTATACAGTTCAACAAATCAAATTCTTACCAATTCACAGGCCAAGTTAAGAAGTAAACTGATAACCTTTCCAGAAGGTTATCACCACTGAGCATGCAAAAAGGAGCATGGAAGTTCACTGATTCTATTGAGGCAAACAAGTGGTGTGTGGCTACAGTGTAGATTAGAAGTCAGATTTTCACATTCAGTTAATGAAATCATACCCTCAAGATACATACAAATATTTGCAATAGAGAAAGTACTCCCTAGAGTTCAATACTGGGTTTTTTTTTAGAAATTCAGTGTGCTGGAAGCAGGAAAGGAAAAACACAAAACCAAATAAGCCTTAAGCAAAACTGCTGCTTTCAGAGTGTTACAGTGAGGTACCTTCCAGCTTGCTTAAAACAAATAAAATCAACTGAAATTAATTACACATTAATCACACACTAGGTACTTGCTTGAAAATCTTGGTAACCACTAAACTCATTAAGTACATTAATACTGTTGCACATTTTCTATTCCAGTATTAAAGTGCAGCAATATGTGAAAAAATAATCTGCTACTTTTGTTCTGTAGGTACCCCTGTGCATAACCTTACAGCCACGTGGTATTCCTCCCAGGCAAAAAAAAAGAACAACACAACACCACTATGCTATTACTGGCGGATACAATGGTGCTTTCTGGTTGAAAAAAACCTTTGGAATATAATTTGTATATAATCTGTTTCAGTTGTTTTTACTATAGATTTATATGACTGTGAGTTTGCTGTTGCTCGAAAAGTACAATGATTTCAGATGGCAGCCTTCCTCCTTTAGGCCGCAACAGAATCTATTTGCAAAAACTCTGGAAAACTGGAGTAGGTCATCTTCATTTCAAGACTTCTAAAGAAAAAACTATTTTCTGGGAAGATCTGTCATGCATAAGAAAACCTCACATTTTCTACTCTCAACAGTAAACCAACTTGGTCCAACGTGCAAAAGAGACTACTAATGAGAACCATTATTACTCCTCATATATGCAATAGTGCTACAATTCTTCATTGTTCTAGGCACCATACAAACAGCAAGAAATGACAGCCTCTGCTGGAACGAGTTTAGAGAGTCCAAAAACCCAGGCATAACATATAGATGAGACAGACATCTCTGACAGGTTAAAATAGGGTGTGGATGAAGTAAGGTGACAGAAAAGGGTGTGCTACAATTTTTTGCCATCAGGAAGAGTAATCACCTCACTACACATTCTGCCCATTAACCCATTAGCTAATTTAAGGTTTGCATTTGCATCACAGCAGAAGTATGCCTGAAGAAGTGATGTGCAGAAAGGATAAAACCACCACTTCTGCAGTCTTTGCTTTTGTTTGGAAATGTCTTATGCCTTGTGAACACCACTGCCAGAGGACTCAAGCTAAAAAAAAAAAAAACAAAAAACAAAAAACAAGCAAACAAACAAACAAAAACCCAGAGAGAGAGACTGCTCCAAAATCTACATCAGCACCCTCCTAGTTGTAGTCACATCCCGAAGCNAGCAGAAGTAGAAGAAGTGATGTGCAGAAAGGATAAAACCACCACTTCTGCAGTCTTTGCTTTTGTTTGGAAATGTCTTATGCCTTGTGAACACCACTGCCAGAGGACTCAAGCTAAAAAAAAAAAAACAAACAAACAAAAAACAAACAAACAAACAAACAAAAACCCAGAGAGAGAGACTGCTCCAAAATCTACATCAGCACCCTCCTAGTTGTAGTCACATCCCGAAGCCAGGAACAAATTCACCTTTCACATCAGTTTCCCTTGTTCTTTAAGATTTTGATGAGGCAATGGCTGCCTCATTTTAGGCAGGTCTTAGAAGAATCCACTGCCTAACAAATGTAGAAGTCAACAGATTAGTGTGAGTTATCTCACAAAAAATGATAATTAAAAAAAAATCTGATGCTACACACTTCTTATCCTAAGAACATAAAGCACCATATCCCTTCCAAATCATATTATATAGAATTGTATTTTAACTACTTGGACTTCTGCTATATTTGAAGTCGAAGTCTATACCTTAGTCACCTTCACTTACCTTGAACAGCTGTATTAGTAGTATTTGCTGTCTTTGCCCTCAGGATATCTATCGTCTAATGATAACTAAAGTCATCCACTTATGGTTTATGAGTTCTATGTTTATACAATCTTGGTATCAATCAGAAAAGTGGTTTTGTAAAAATACATGGTTTGCAGAGAAGAAACCACAAACTGTTCAGGTGAAATATCTGTAAATGTGTACAAAAACTAGAATTAAAACTGTCTTTCTATCCTCACTTTTGGTTGTGCAGCGTTACTGGCATTGCTACTGTGCCTCCGAAGAGGCTATTGCCTAACAGAGAACACTGAGCCAGCTCTCAAGACAATCTTCCCTCCTCTGATGCCAGCAGTATCCACAACTAACAAAAAAAAATTATACAAGATTTTCCATGAAAGAGGGTAATTACACTGACTTTCACAACTTTGTATCTTCTGTTACATGCATGTTTAGTAAGAATAATTTTATTAGAGTACCAATGCCTTGTAAGAAATAATGCTTAAAATGTAATTTCGAATAATCTAAAATTTGGCAGATACTCTAATACTACACTCATATGCTACCCCCATATTAAAACTAAGTTCAGCAGCATCTCATTTCATTGTGGTGCTAGATTTTCAGTATGCACTGGCTGTTCCTGCCACATATGATACTCTAATTTGTGGAACATGGTTTTCTGACTGTCTGTACCTGATGCGCTTTACTTCATTCTTGTAACGCGTTTCTGTATTTACCTACAAGATGAAATCTGAGAGCAGATCTCTGGATCATTTCTTAGAGCCTACATGAATAAAACCAACAGGACACTTTTGCCTCGCACAGCACTACAGCCTCCCACCTTCACAAGACATGCTCCTTCATGCAATTCCTGCACACCTGCATATTTTCTGACAGTCTGGTCCATGCAAGAAGGAAAAGCAGCACACGATGCACTCCTCACATCTTTATACTTGCCCAACAGCATGGACAGAAGCCACACCATGCTGTTGGCCCGTAAGCCAGCTTCCTGGGGCAAATGCCTTTTGGAAAACCTGTTTCTGTTCCCTCATCATGAGTTAAAGGGAAAATCCATTTTTCCATACTGACTGAGGCAAAAAAATGCAACAGTCCTTTGGAACTCTTCAGATTGTTTCCTTCTATTAATACCCAACTGATGACCCTTGGACTGAATTTATGCAGACACAGCCCCAAAGAATGTAATTTTATGTTTATAAAAAAACTGGCCCAATGTCTCCAGGCCACTACCAAGGTTAGTGGGAGAGACAACAGCATCAGCAATAAATTAGTAGTGAAATACAGCTCACTTAAAGAACAACAATCAAAAGAAAGCTGGCCAGAATGGCAAACCTTTCAAATTTTCTCAAATTTGTCAATGACTAAACAACAAGAATCCAGAGGAGGCCACAAAAATGACCAGTGATGGAGCATCTCTCTTACGAGAAAAGGCTCAAAGAGTTGGGATTCTTCAGCTTAGAGAACAGAAGACTCCAGGTGGGGATCGTACTGCAGCCTTTAAGTTCTTAAAAGGGGCCTAAAAGAATGATGGGGAGAAACTTTTTAGCAAGGCCTGTTGTGACAGGACAAGAGGTTTTAAACTAAAAGATTCAGCCTGGATGTGAGGAAGAAAGTTTTTACAGTGAGGATGGTAAAACACTGGCACAGGTTTCCCAAAGGGGTGGTGGATGCACCATCCCTGGAGACATTCAAAGTCAGTCTGAATGTGTTTCTGGACAACCTGATCTAGTTGAAGATGTGCCTGCTCACTGCAGAAGCATTGGACTAGATGACCTGTGGAGGTCCCTTCCAACCCAAACTTCCATGATTCGATGATTACCTTGACTGGGAGGGCCAAATTACTAAATCTCTAACACTTCTACTGTGTGTCTTGTTTCCTGTAGACTGTTAGAGTAGGTGATCCTACTGGTTTCTTCCTGCCTTATAATTTATGAATCAGAAGAAGGAAACACATGATGGTTAAAAGGTATTAATTTATAGATAATGCTGAATGCTTAGGTCTGACCTACACAAACAATTTGCATATTTAATAAAGTAACACAGTATATTCATATACTCTAGTATGTTTTGTATTTCCTTTGAAACATCTCCTTTAAAAAAGGGGGGGGGGGAAGGGGGGGGGATAAAGTGACAACAACAAACAAACCCCAAAAAACCGCCAAGCAGTTTGCTGTTACAAGCCTTGAGGAAGACATGCAGGAAAAATGGTGAAGAATTTTTTTTTTTTTTTTTTTTGGTGGGAGGAAAGGGCAGGAAAAAGGTTTTGGGGTTTGATTTTAAATTTTTTTCCTACCAACAGAAATTAAAGCCTAGTGAAAGATGTTAATATTTTGACATTCGGCAGGATAGAATAGCACATGTGAGGCACAATCAAGCAGAAAGGAAAAAAAAAAAAGAAAAGAAATGTATTTCCCAACAAAACTCATGTTCTCTCATTAGTCACAGGCCACAGATGGGGAGCAGATGCCTTCAAACACAACAGTTCAATCATGAAAACATGGCAGAAGGGCCAGGGAAGAAGCTACATCACCAAGCCTAAGGTAAGAAAAGAAAAAAAAAAAACCAACAAACCAAGCTTGCTTACAAACTGTGTTACACATTTTCTTTGTCCATTATGTGAGGACAGCAAAAAGAAGATGTTCTGGTAAGACCTGATGGTACAATGAACTGGCATAATCGTCCTTTTGCGTGGGGTGTTCACAGACAAGGTGGATAGAGCATACTGGACTTGTCTGACTGCCTTTGCTTCTACTATTACAGCACTTATGGAAATTCCCTTGACATACCCATGCTTAAGAACAAGCCAGACAGGCCCAGACCCACTGAAAAAGCAAATCTGTAAAGCAAATGTATAAATTTAGGGGTTTTTTCAGCTAACTTTGAGAGGTTTAACAGTATTATCACAAAGGATATTAATTATGACTCCTCACGGAACAGCATTGTCAGATGAATGAGTTAACGTTCAAGCATTCTTCTTCCAGTTTCATAAAAGGGAATAAAAAAAGCCATGTGTTGATTTACATTATGAAAACTGTCCTTACAACAAATTCTGGTAAACACCAAGGCATATGTTGGTAGAAATGCAAGTCTGATTTACTCTTATAATCAGTATCTAACATCCATTTCATCAAGGACTGGATTATGTTTATGTCTGAACTACTTTCAAACTATGTTTGAAACCTGCAAAGATACATTCATCAATTAAAAATTCTGATAAAAATTTTTGCTTTCTCTCAGCATGAACTGTACTCAACAGAAAAGAGGACTGAAGGCAGAATTTCACTCTATATTGCTAGGCTCATTGATATTAAGCTATGTATTGTTGACTTAATGACACATCTCTGTTACAAATAATTCTGTCAGAAGAAGCTAAATTTCCTACGGTTCCATGTTCTCTCAATCACAGCACTATCTTCTACAATAGTGCAAAATTCTCAACTCTCATATTCAATATGTTCTCCAAACTCCCTTTGGCAAGGGAGTGGGGTGTCACCTTTCCTCACTTTTAGTTATCCCGAGTGCAAGATACGCTTCTTGTAGCCACTGCAATGCCATCTCTGGGACACTTTGCCAGAATGCTACCAACCGTTGACTGGAAGAAGATACTGCCTCCCAGATACAGACCCTTCTGTGCATCCATCAGGCATACCAACAAGTTGCCACATACCATTAGAGTTTGGTTAGGGTTTGAGGAGGGGAGGTTTCAGGGTTAAAGTACCTGCTTACAAAATATGCTATTCTTAGAACTAACTTTCTTCTGGCTTCTGCTTTTGAGGTTTCTGTGTACTTTTATATAGGATATTTTCCAGAAAATAACAACAGCTCATCCAAGAACTGATAATAGAGAAATTCAAGCAGAGTTTAAAGTAGAAGCTGATGCATTAGACTCAGATTTACCAAAGGAAGCTCAGACATTTCAAACTACTGTACCATCTTTCCTATAACTTCAGAATTTAAAACCGATGCATAAAGGCACTGTATTTAAATGTATTTCAAAAACAGAGTAGGGGCTTCTTACAGAAATCTCTGATTAATAGTTTTAGTAAAACTAATAACTATCATAGGGACTCTTCTCAGGTACACATGGAAAAAAAAAAAAAAAAAAAAGCAAAGGGTCAAAAAAGCACTGAAAATTGCTCCACATGTGCAAGTCTATCTCCTGTGAGAAGTGGGATTCTGTTCAGAAGCTGGTGCCAAATCTCATACCAGATGGGGGCCCAACAGACCAGAGGAGGAAGACTGCCCACCCCATGTTCCCAAATGCATGCAGGAAAACAGCTCGGGGGAAAAAAAAAAGTCTATCCTCCACTACTGTTCCAGTTATGAACATCTTGAGTGCTACCTAAAATAATCACAGGTAACAAGTATCAGCATTCAAACAAAGTAACTTTTACCTTATTAGCCCTCTCAAGTTCAGCTACAGACAAAACTGGTATCTATACAATTACTGCAAAAATACAGCAAAAGAAAATTAAAAAGAGAGAAAAAAATGTATCAACTGAATTGTGCCAATATTTCTTAAGGGAAAAAGAGAAAGATACCACAGTATTTCACAATGTAATTGCTGTAATAGGGTTTGAATTAGTCAAGTTCAAAAAAATTCAAAGAAATCCACCAGCTTCTTCCAGTGGTGGAACAGAGCCCAGAGCCTGTTTTAATTTGGGAAGAGAAGTCACATTCCCAATATCATAAACAGCTGCACTTTGGGAATTTTCAAAAGCTATAGTATGAATGTACAGTCTAAACAACAAATACCCTCAAAGATGGTAAAGTATCTATCCTATTTATGCTAGACATGCCTTTGTATAAAGCATAAGTAAGAAAAGTAAGCTTTTCTGATTGTTGAACTTATCCCATAGTATCAATCTAATTTAGCTTCTTAACAAGTATGCCTGTGCACCCTTATGCGTGCTTTTTTCCCCCCTTAATTTATTTGGATGTTAATAACTGTATTTTAAACCAGTCTAGTTAGAAAAGACAGACACTTTGATCACATATAAACAGCCATTTTCCTGCCAGTAGGCCATCATTTGACATCATCTTCCACATTTTGGAGCAGAATAGGGGGAAATTAAAATTAACTAGTGGGTAGCCTTTTAACAAATTTTCTTTAACATACGATTTTAAGCCTAGGTTAAAGCCAAATTATAGAGATCATAAGCAGGCTGTTACATGCTAGAACATCCACATAATTACTGCATATGCAGAAAAAAACCCAGCAACAGGCGGATAAGGAAACTGCACCAGTTTTTACTTTCTAATCACCAAACTGAACATGCCAGTATTTCATGAGAATAACAGATTCTACTTACAATAATAATTATAACCTCTCAAGAACAATAGAGCATGACGGTTTTCCTTATTCCTAAACAATTATTTAGGGAAGACCATTGCTAACGGAAAGAAAGGACAAATAAGCTGACATGTTTATTCTGGCATGGCCCCAGCATTTTTGCACTCATCTGTGGCAAGAATACCAGTAACACAGTAATAGTCTGTAGTTCTGAAATCTCTCCATGGAACAGATCAACCTGGGAATTGTTCTGGTTTACAGTACTTCTGAGATATGTTTGTATTTACTGGGAAACATAACAAAAGAAGACTTCTAGTTTGGTACTATTTGATTTGGTTTGACCATTTTAAATAAAAACACAGAACTGACCTACCATGAGATTTAAGGCAGCACTGGAAGTGTTATTTTTCCTCTCATCTTTATTCATGTGGAAGAGTCTACTTAAGTAGATTTAACTAATACTAGTACCTACCAATAATATACAGAATATGCACTGCTACAAAAAAAGGACTGGAAAACATCAGTGCTGAGAAGTACATGGTCTTAGAAATGCATACAAAAACACCAATTATATGAAGTGTGAGTTATCTCCTTAAACATCTCTACCACTTTAGATTTAAGTCACCTGAAAAATTATGTCAAGTAACCATGCACAGTGTTATGCAGTAGACACATCAGATGATTTTCAGAGTTCAATATATGACACTCGCATATTATGCCTAGACCCAACTGTATGTATTAATACTATAGATTCTTGCACGGGACTCCAAAATTTCACAATTACTACAGTTAGTAGATTTGTAAATGTCCAGAGGCAAAAATCTTCTGAAAGGTTTCCAAGAGAAACTCCAGCAGCCCTCACTGAAAGCAACACACCTGTTGAATAAGCCTGAATCAAAGACAAGTGAAATTTTTTGTTTTCCTCAGTTTGGGAAACACAGCGAGGCACATACAATTCTGCTCTGATGCCATCACAGTACTCCCTCAACAAATTTTTCACCTACTAAACATTTTTATTAATGACATGTAACATATCCTGAATCAGGTCTACAGCCTAAAGACAATGGGGACAATATGCATAGAAGAACTGCATGCAACTTTATGAAGTTCTACACCATTATTAGTATGACACTTAATAAGCTTCATTTAAAATGTTCAACTTAAATCAGTTAGCAGTATCTTTCTGTTCTAAACACAGTGGCTCAAAATAATACACGATTTCAAGTCTCGTAACTAACCAAAGCATTACCACTCATGTTTCATACTTTGTTAAGCCATGCACACTGACATGTGTAACAAATTCACAGGGAACCTACCCTGAAATCTACTTTACCTGACCACTATTTCCAGCTTTGACAAAGAACTGCCAGAAGCAAACACATCAACCAGTATGTGCAGCCACAGAAGTAGGTACATAGCTTACCACTACCAGAAGCTTGAAGTTCTGACAGAACATGTAACAGAAAACTATTAACCACAGCATGAGCAAGCCCCTGTGTGCTTAATAATTACTATTTGAGAAGGATCAGCCAATTTGTAATACAACAAGAACTGTAATGGCTCTGAAGAACATCAACAGCAGATGCAAGCCAAATTCAACTGAGTGGGAAGACTGAATCTCTGTGTGATGTGCCTGCATCATGTGATGTCTCTCAACCACAGCCCATGAAGGAAGGCTGTCTGGACTACTGTCCTTTAGATTCCCCAGTTAAGAAAGATAAAGACTGTCTCCTACTATGTAACAACAGACTCTAACCACTATGGGAGGTGCGGGGAAATACAGCTTCTTTCAGCACTTTTATAGAGAAATACAGCAGTCTTTCAGGACTTCAAGCCTTTTATTTTGCTCATATTTCAGCTTTCCTCAAGTTTTCTACGGTAATATTCTTTAATCAACCCTAAAGAACTCGACTTTATTCTAACAAATTAGGATTTTTTTCAGAGTAAAAAATAAGCAAAACCCAAGAATATGACCAGATGAATCCTTACCAGTCTGGCTGAAGCTAGAAATAATGATGGCTCACTGGAGAAAACTGACTGTTGCCATTGTCCCAGTTGTTAAGCAGTACTTGAAATACATTAGTTGTTGGAACAGGAAGATTGGCTGAGTAAACCAATCAGAATAAAAACAACACACTCACTCTGATGGTTTGTCCCCCTAACACACAGCCTTTACTGCAAATGAAAGGAAATATAATTACCAAGATACATTAACTGTGCTATGTAGCACAGAAAGCAGTGAGATCATCAGTACAACAGATTAACTTCTAAGTAAACATGTTCAGTGACAATGTGTTTTGAAAGCACAAATAGTCTGCTCAGACATACTTCTTACTTCTTCAACACAATTATATGTAATTATCTGTTTTTCTGTTAGTAAGTGTGCTTGGTTTTCTTATGTCATCAATAGAACCACTTTTAAATAGGACCACCTATTATTAAATAATCCATTTATAATATACTTAACATTATACTACCTTGACAAAGGAAAAAGACATCTATGCAAGAACAAACAGCAAGAGTTTACTTAACAGCTTTAAAATCACTACATTTACATGAATGATCAACTCTGAGAAGTTCAAAAAACCTGCTCAATAGAATCATAGAATCATAGAACAGTTAGGGTTAGAAGGGACCTTAAGATCATCTAGTTTCAACCCCCCTGCCATAAGCATATTTTCCAGGAAGCATGCTGTCCCAAAACTAATAAAACTGCAACAGGTTTGACAAATCTGTTATCCAAATTTTCAATAAAAGTTGCAATTTTCCTTTGTTTTTAACTTGTCAGAAATGGTTATGGATTGTTAGCATGTATGAATTATTATTTGATGATTGATGAGTATATCAATCCCATCTCAAGGAAGCCTCAATACTACTTCAGTGACTGTACACAAATAACACGTATCTTCTAGGAGTCTAAGTTGGCTGAGAAGCAATTGGACAAGCATTCATGAATTCCAGGCCTTTGGAAAACAAACACACAAACAAACAAAAAAAAACCAACCAAAGAAGAAAAACAACCAAAAACAAACCAAGCCCACACAACAACAAAAAAAAGCAACACTCTGACTCAAAGAATAATGATTGTAATAACATTGCTTCAGCTACCACACAGAACCAGGAGTTAAGCACACACACAAGAACTGGCTTGTCCATTTTGTAAGAGATACATACAGAAGATCAGAGAAGAGAGAGTAGTAGCAGAGAACTAAATACATAGCATAGACAGAGGAAGAAGGTATTGTGGGTTTTCCCTATGAAAAAAGTGTGTGTGTGCACATCTATCCATACATAAATCTACACACTGATGTGTAAAAAAAAAAATGTATACACATACATACAGACTCTCTAGTTCTCCTACTCCAGACAATACCATTTCAAGCATTGAAATCAGCTCTATGAAGGGATCACACACACCCTTAGCAATAGAAAATGAAATTAACACATGGTGGTATACAAATTTCTTCTCTGTAAAAGTACATGATGTAACCCATGTCCTGGCTCAGTGATTTGAATACCAAATGCCTCCAATTTATAATTGAAGAGAATTTTTCTACCCGCCAGTCCTGAAAACCCACTCCATGACTTGAATGTCAGGCTGGGATATTTCTTGTTCAAGTATCACCTACAGAAAGAGAACCATACGCCTACTGCTGGAAACAGAAGTAAAAAAATCTTAATGAAAGACTTCAGTCAGCAAATAGGGCCATGAACTAAGTTTTATGCTCATTTTGTAACTGAGCTGCCATGCTAAACACTGCAGCCTAAATACGAATAGACTATCTTTTCATTCTTCTTACAACCTCCACAAAGAAAAATAAATGCCTACATCAAGCAAATCTGTACAACAAAACAAGCTTTGCAGCACTAGCACGCAATTCTCACCATCCCAAGTGTCAAAAAAGTAGGATAGTGCTCACTGCAAGGACAAGGCCTAGCAGACCAAGAGCAAAATGCCGCCAAAGCAAAATACAAAATTAATGCTCTCACACTACAAAAGAGTTCCAAAACAAACAGGGGATACAACCATAAAAAACAATGCATGTCTCTTGTAAAGTTTTCATGAAGTGCCAAGGCTTGTAATTAGCTGGACAACAGTTTCACAGGCAGTGTTACTATTAAGAAAAAATCCCTCTTGAATCAGTGCGACCAAAACTTTCACTTCAGCACAGCCAGGAGACTCAGATCACAGGAACCAGACTTTCTTCAAGCCTGCTCATGGCCCACAATTTGGTCCTCTAAAATGCCTGAGCCACTGTACAAAACATGAGTGGCTACCACCACTCAACAGTACTCTTTCAGAAAGGTAAATGTATCCTGTGGCAAGTAAGCAGCTACCCTTCCAGACGTTTCATGTAACAGTTGGGTCTATAGCTGACTGTGAGCCTACAAAGATAGTCCAGGTGAGATGCAACTCAGAGCATGTAAACCAGCAGGTGCCTTAATTAAGCCCATTTCTGCAGCAGAACTAGGAGAATTTGCACTGTCCATATTGTTTTTAATTTCTTCTGACAGTTCTATCTTTCTGGGAGCTATCATTTACATTAGTAGATTAATGATGAGCATAAGAACACAAGGGGCAGGTCCCCCTTTAAGAAGACCGCTGAAGAAGCAGGTCTGTCAGCCTTCCCTGACAATAGTAATGGAGCAGATGCTGACTCCCCAGCCAGCCTGAGACAGGAGGGTACCTGGGCCCATTAAAAGTAAGCAGTTTTGAAACTTCACTGCTGACTTTTTAGTTTCACAATGCTGTGACGTACTGATTTTGCTATGGAGAAGGCATTAAATATTGAATATCCCTATAATACATAAAATGTAACCACATATATGGCATGTACTATTCACTGACACAAAATACATATTGCAGGCTGAGATGGTGTTTAATGCTACTCTAAAAAGGCTTACAGGCATTTCAACAAAGCAAATATAGTAGTAAATATGTTTGAAAAGCAGTAAGGAATACAAATACTAAAAAAAGTTGTACACATGTATTTTATGCTTCTTGTGACGTCTACCAAGTCAGTCTGCTCAATCTCCTATGCAGCCACACACTTAAAAATGGCATTTTTAGTTCTTTATACAGATACAAACTTACTTGAGGAAAAGAAGTGAAGATCACAGATGATTTCAAAAAGCCCCAGCACATTCCCCTTTTTAAACACAAACACATTTGCAGCAGAAAAATGCATAATGCCTATCTGGACACTCAGCTGATGCTACGCAAGAGCAGAAAAATCATTTACAATAGAGGAATAATAATTAATTATAAAATAACTAAGCACTTACAGCTATGCCAGGTTAGATACATAAAGATTAGATACACACTGAAATAACAGTTTTGCACTGATGTCATATAGGCCACTTAATTTTCCTATTTTAACTCTCTGCCATTCAACAGACATTTTTTTCCCTTTTAAAAATATCAGTACCTAAACATTTCAGGCTTAGAACAGCCAGGTCTGCTAAGCCTCTACCCTTGCTTTGTGCCAGCCTTTCAGTCAGCAGAAGAAACATTTCACACGCTTTCTCTAAAGATAATACATGAACTAATACTCAATGTACTTTCACAGACAGAAACGTATCATAATTTAACACTACAACATACATTCTGTATGCCTCAAAATGGCATACAGAATACTAGGGAAAAAAGTTACAAACTCACATAAACTTTTGTTATTCCTTCTGATAGAGGCATATACTTAACCACAAGGAATACCTCGGCACAAAAAATAACCAAGATGTCAAAGCTTGTCAGTCTTCTGTCCATCGACAGCATAACCTTTTAACTTTTACTTCCCATTTAGTATTTCGAAATCCTTTTTGCCTTCTAACGACAATGAAAATGCTACAAAAAGACCATTCCTGTGCTAGCCTGTCTAAAAAAGTAGTTACACAACCCTGTCTCTTTAAGAACACTGAACAAAGTAGGCTACCTTAAGTTGTCCATATAAAGTGTATCTGCTATGGATAAAAGGTCAAATATTTGAGAGCACGCTGAAATTGTTTTAAAAAAATAACAAAGGGGAAGTTGGAGGGTCAGGAGAAAACTGATTATATAAAAACAGGCAGAGAGAGTAACACGCAGCGTTTAAAACTGGAAGAGCCCCAGCGGGCTCGCCAGCAGTCTCGCAACTCAGGACCAGAAACACGGGAGGCCGGAGCTCCGCCGCCCTCCCGGGGCTTTCTGTAGCCCGCCCGGCACTAGGAAGCCCGCTGGCCCGGGCAGAGGCGGCAGCCCCCCGCGCTGTGTGCCCAGGCCGCCTGCCCCCCGCCCTACCTCTGTGTCCGGCGGAGGCGGCTGCTACTCCTCAGGTGCGGCAGCGTGAAGTTAGAAAGGACCGTCCAAAAACTCGGGTCCGACATATCCATTCTCCTGCGGGCGAAACCCTAAAGACACCGTGCCATAGTACAAAGAGAGCGGAGGAAAACTCTCCACTGCTCTGGGGAGACTGAGAGCACGGGGAGGAAGAACAGAGTCCTCGACCGAGCCTCCACGGGACCAAACCGACTGGAGGTACCAGGCGCTCGGACCCAAGGCAACTTTCACGTGCGGCTCCGCCCCTCCGGCCCCGCCCCGGCAGCCACCATTCGCGCCGCCCGCGCAGGGGCCGCTCCGCGCCGCTCCTCAAGAGCTCGCCTCTCTCAGCTCCCCTCCGCTCAACACCGCCGGCGGCTCCCGCGCCTGCGGCCCGCCCGCCCCCCGCCCCTCCCACCCGGCGGCGCGGGAGCCAGGCAGCTTCCACCTCCCTTTCTCCTTCCCCCGCTCCCTCCCTCCCTCCCGCCGCTCCCCTGGCGCGCCAGGTGCGGGCGGTACAGGCTAGGCCCGCGCGGGAGGTGCGGCGGGGGTGGCCTGGTCAGGCAGCCCGCGGCAGGCCCCGGCTGCGCGCCCAGTCGCTCCGCATCGGTGCGCAGTGCTGCGGCCTCCTGTCTGCTCCAGCACAACGGGCGGCACAGGTACTACATTACTGGCGTCCATGTTGGCCACCTGCTGCTCCAGGCACCAGGCGTTCACCACAGCAAGCTAGGAGACAGGCCTCAATTACCAGCTATCTCTTTTGAGAAAGCGAACCTGAAACACACAAGCTAGCAAAAGGCGGGTATGGAAAGACAGGGCACCTTTTTCCCTCAAAACAGTGGCCTAATCCCTCAGGTACTTTGAGTCATTTCCTCCTCGTTCCTCCTGCCAAATTTCTTCCTCTCTCCAGCATTCCCCTGTCGGCTTCCCAGCTCAGTTAGTTTGCTTTCTTGACTTTCCACCTCCCCCATCATTCCACCTTCCCCTTACTGCTCATTTTAACCCCACGGCTGCTGTACTCAGTGTTTTTTCACTTCTAATTCCAGTAGCACCACCCTCAAGCCCTCTCGTATCTCCCTGTGCAGCTCTGTTTAGACTAGCATTTTTCCTCATATGGCCGCAGTACACAAGAATCCCCCTAAAATTACTACTATGTCGCATTGTCATCCAGTAACTCAAGATCTTGGAAACAACAGTGGTCAAATACAGAAAAACAGTCATTATGGCTTCAAAAAAAGCATGAGGTTTGTTTTAACATACTCAGAATTTCTATTTACCTTTTCATTTCACTAAGGGTCATGGTTAAGGACTTGGTCACATTTACACTTACGGAAAAAATGCTGCAAGTTTCCACATAATCATAGAATAGTTAGGGTTGGAAAAGACCTTAAGATCATCAAGTTCCAACCCCCCTGCCATGGGCAGGGACACCTCACAGTTTTGTGCTGAGATTTTACTTGTTTTACTGAAAGCCAGATTCCTGAACAATCTCAACATTGCGTGAGGTGTTTCTTAGAAAAATACAACCGTGATAGGTGGCAGCACAGCATTCACTGAGCAAAATTACATAGCACTGGTTAAATCACTTGAGGATGCCTGGACCAGGAGGAGGAAAATCAGGGAAACAAAGAAAAACCTGATGTAATACAGACTAGTCTATCGCTTGCATGAAAGAAAACTTGTTCTGGTGTGCAGAATGCTACAGAGCAAGAAGAGCTCACATGACATCAAGGATCAGACAGTTCTTGGGGTACCAACTCTGTTGGTTAACAGAGCATTGCAGTGTTAGCCCTGGTTCTGAAAAGCCTCCAGAAATACTCATTGGAAAGCACTAGGGTCCTCTAACAAACTAAGGTATGTGGTTTGGGGGAGTACAGTAGAACATTTTCTTGTGACAGTTTTACAAGTCACAGGTCGAAACTTTCATTCAGGGAAGGCTAGGCATTTAACAAGATGTTCACACAGCAATTAACCACCAGAGGCCTTAGTACAAACCCCCAGCAGACACCATTTGCTGACATACCACTGCAAACAAATCAGTTTAACACTGATCAAATACAAAAGAATCACGTAACACTTCTCTAAAGATGTCTTAACTTTAGAAGAGACCAGCTCCATATCAGAAGAGGAAATTGCCTTATCTAGATCTATCATCAAATTTTCTTGTGAGTAAGGCTGAAATTGCTGCAGACCAGCCAGTCTCCACCCCTGCACCTTAGTGCTCAGAAGGGCACTTTCCAGGCAGCCTGCATGCCTACTCTGTTTATGCTCCTCCATTAGGGTGGAGAAGTAATAGTCACATCTACTGTACCCAGGAATCTAAAACCTCTCATCCATTTCTTTTCACTTTGAGGCATGCTTGCCCATACTGAGTGTGAAGTTTTAAAGGTTCATGTGAAGACAAGCACAGCTATCAACCCTCCCTTCTTAAAACATCTTAAAAAGAAAATTACTGAACCTTTGCTTAAGCACTAGGAAACAGCTCTTCCTCCACACTTTACTACCTCAACTTCTCTGCTATGTACACAAGTTTTTGCCTGTAATTGGTATGACTGCAGAAAGAAGTGTACGTAATCACGAAACCAGGGACTTTTACCTATCTGACGCTGTGCACAGCACTGGTTAAAGAGTAACAACAAAGTCTTCCACCTGTCATGCAGGAAAAGTTTCAGCGTCCCATCACCCTGTAAGCTCTGCCCTCTCCTCCCGCTCTTCCTAAGGCAGTTAAAGGAGTACCTTCCCTCTCCCGGCAGCAAAAGCAGTTCAGTTTCCATAACTCAGCCAGGCATACATATCACATGTGGGGTAATTATGGAACATGAAGATCAAAATTCGTATCAAGGCCAAAAATTGGCAATCTTCACCTGCAAGGCCAGGCTGTAATTCAGTTCATGATTTCTCTGTGAAAATCCCTGCCACCTTATCAGCAATGACATGAAGCCTTTAATTCTGAAAAACCACCCTAAGAACTTACAAAAATTAAGAAGACTAGCCTGCCATACTGTGGGCAAAGACCACCTAAATAAAGATGACTGATGCTTACAAGTGGACAAATTCTGATGGAAAAGAAGTTCAGTCCTTTTATATACAACCAGAGAGATAATCATACCAAAAGCCACACAGACCTGTCTACTGCAATACACATTTCTCAATCTGAAAAACTGAATGATTTCAAAAGCAGAAAGGAGTGAAGAAATTCTAGGTAGAAATTTCTGAGGGTTTCATAATCACATCAGTGTTGTTCTACGTTCAATCCTGAACATCATTCGTTTCAAACTGTGGGTCCTCATGACTGTAATTCTGTCTCTAGACCCTCTGCTGCCTATTCACAAGCAATAGCTCCCCAAGTTACCTGACTTGTGGATTCCAACACAGCTTCACCTTGGCTTTCTGTGCACAGTTAGATGCACACACGGTCCTGCTAACTAGCAGGCTGTTTCTAACACTCAAACACAAGGAGACCTGAGTAATTAGTTTTTTGAAGCGCGTCGTGGACATACGCATATTAAGGCACTATGGAGACTTTGACAAAGGCATGGAAATGAAGGAAGGAGTTGTGAGAAGTCCAGCATAGTCCCACAACAACCCTACACAAATTCATACGCTATGTAAGGGCAAACACAGACCTTAGTCTAAGAGGATAACATGGAAATGATGGCAAAGATTTTGTAACGTCTGTCAAAAAACAACGCAGCTTCCAAACTGGTCCCTGCAGTTTGTTACTTCCCATGACACAAATGCTTGATTTTAAAGCAAACACCTCAAGGGATAGTGAGGTTTTGGGGGCTAATTAAGGGGGTACTGCACAGCTGCCAAGGAGCTACTTCTCTTCCAATTTAGTTAGCTGAATCAGCTCAGTGAGACCAGACCCAGTACAGGGGAAGCAGATGGAGCAAATGCTCCGGCTGAAAGGCAGGGGCAGCAGGACCACTTCTTTGGCAACAGCTGTCCCTTGAATCAGAGCCTTTATCACTATCAGTACTGATAGTGCTGCTTATCCTCCCCAAACACAGGCTTAACAGCCAGATTTTGTCTTGTTTTGTAAGTCAGCACTATTTACTTACCTCTGCCACACAGAACTAGAGATTTGACCAATGCGTATAATAGTGATCCAAAATATGTAAACCCAAAATTATTAGGAACAGATCTATGGCATCCTCATAAATGCATACTTGACATTTATTTCCTTAAATAAAATGTTATTGTATCAATTTCAATTAACTCTCCTTCAGTATCCAATTAAAAACACTGAATTTGGAAATTGTCAAATAAAACACAATAGCTACGAACCTGCAAACGTGTCCTTAACAGCTTTTGTTGCTTAAATTTTCAGCTATACAGCCAAAACAATAAGAAGTACAGGCAACTTCATCACTTAGGAGATGCTTTACTATGTAATTTGGATTATGAGTCTCATTTATCACAAAGTATTACATAAGGTAGCACAAAACAAGTGATAAGGATCATTACACTTTCTCTTTTATATTCACTTGAAGATAAAAACATCACTTAAGTCAGACAAGGTTACTAATTTACCCTCACTTCAAAGAAAGTTATATTTCCAAAAGCAAGCTTACAAAAGTGTCATGGTTTAAGCCCCGCTGGTAAATCAGCACCATGCAGCTGCTCACTTACTCCCCCCTCCTTTTCCCTCCTGTCCAGGCAGGATGGGGAGGAGAATCAAAAGAATGTAAACCCCACGGGTTAAGAACAGTCAGATCAAAGAATCAAAGTGTAATATACTACTACTAATAGTAATATACAACACTAATAATAATACCAATGATAAGGGAAATAATGAGAGAATGTAAAACTAAAAAGGGTAAAGAAAAAAAAAAAAAAA
>NDXB01009316.1:0-88296 GCA_002631895.1 Agapornis roseicollis
ACATTTTCAGTTGATTTCAGTGCAAGCAAAATCAAGCTTCTTGTACTTAACATCATTTAAGTCCCCATGTGGCCCCTGTTCTTGTGCTGGAGTACAGCAGCCTCATTCTGCCTGCCACATGCCACACACAGACTAATCAGCTATGAGACAAAGTCTGACTTTTCTTCAGTTAGACTTACACACAGACATGAAGTATTGCCTGGGCTGAAATGGATGGAGAGAGCGTGATTCCAAGAGACTTGTGAACTGTGTCCTGAGAAATGAGAGCTGCATCTGTTCAGAGCTGCATTCTGTTAGGCCCCATTCCAGGCTCTCTGCCTGCAGACACTAATCTTGAGAATTTTCTAAACAAGATGGATAGATAAGGCCTTTTCAAATAGTAACACAAAACCATATGAGGATACAAGTAGTATTATCTGTATTCCTGTGTCCTTTGTGAGGGTGATAGGCTTGTGTTAGGCTGCATGAAGAGGAGCACGTAGCCCCACCAGAATCCCACCTTCTTGGCTTAAAGGTCCAAGAACATAAAGCAATGATTTGATCCCTACCTAGTATTTAATAATATTGCTGGAGCAATATTTGTGCCAGCAGTGAAGATGGAAAAAACATCATTAGTTCTTTTCAGTGTTGAAAAACATATACCAGTTACTTTTAACCCTGCAGCAGTCCTGGGGTAATCCTTCCCCTGCAGATATTTTGTTTCCATTTTCCTGCCTACTCATGAGTCTTATTTCTAGTTTTAATTTCACTGATGGAGCAGAATAAGCCTGTGGAACTCTGCTATGCACTGTCATGGAAATTATGAGTCTGAAAAGGTTAAGAAACAAGATAGCCAAGAACATGAATTTAGAAAAAATACCTGGGCCTATAGTCTCCACGTCTTTGAAGAATTGTGAAGAACTCCTTCATTTATCAAGGCTTAGACACTTGCTGTTGAGACTGAGGAGAAGATTCTTTTATGGGCAGATTATTCACTAACAGCTTAGTATTAATTTTTCCATTGCAATAGCCAGTCCTTGCCATCGTACCTGCCTTGCATGAGGTAGTGTTAGTGATACCCAGATTAACAATGAATCTGACTTATCGATCAGAAACATTCTGGGCTGTGCAAACAATTGCTTTAAAGAGAAGGAAATATTATTGGCAGAAATTGAGTTTTTAACTCTCTAGCCTTCTGATGCTTGATGGATATCTTGTTGTTGGCAGGTAAAGTTGGACCTATTGCTCAGGAAGCATCTGTGATTCCTGCTGTTGAGAAAGAAGCAAGACTTTCCTCTAACCTGCCAATGACACCGTGCAGCCCTGCTGAACCACTGTGGCTATCCCTGGCCAAGAAGAAAGCCAAAGCATGGAGTGAAATGCCCCAGATTGTACAATAGCAAATGACATTAACATCCCTCTTTGTATTGCCAATAGCTGTGTTAACTCCACTTAATCCCTTCTTTACTGTGACCATTTCTTTGAGAAATAAGAGCCTTAAAACTCTGATCAGCCTGTTGTATGTATGTACAGAATGAAGAAATGCTATTGCAGGCTTAATTTGAAGTGTTAGGAAGCCGAGCATTTCCTACTACCAAATACTAGGAAAACTTGATCCATTTATTACATCCTTGCGCATCTGACAGTGATGTTCTAAGAAGATATGCTTCAGGCTTTTGAAACCTCTCCCTTGCAAAATATGTTTTTAAAGTTTCTGCAGACTATACAATATTTTGTGCAATGTGGCTTTGGCCAAGAAGTTAACGTATGCTATAAAGTGGATATAATGCTGGGCACTGACTCATCATGACTCATGGGCATTGAGATCATCACACTTCTTTCTGTGATGCTCTGGGATGGGCAGTCTGACTTTGCTTCTGATTGTTAATGGATCTGTTGTGTGATAGCTGTAAGAACTAAACAGCATTGGGAGTTCTGGCTTTTGGGTTGTTGGAAGTCTCAATGCTGTGGGTCTTGTTCTTTGCTGATTGATGTCCTCTGGAATGGCCCAGAGCCACACACTCGTTCTCTCCAATGCACTGGAAAACCATCACACTAACATATACTCTGCGTTTGGTTACACCTTTGGAAATATGGAATAATTTCGGCATTCTACCAAAAAAAAAAAAAATACTCTGCTTTTGGTTCCACCTTTGGAAATATGGAATAATTTCGGCATTCTACCAAAAAAAAAAAAAATACTCTGCTTTTGGTTCCACCTTTGGAAATATGGAATAATTTCGGCATTCTACCAAAAAAAAAAAAAAAAAAAAACCCCAAAAAAACAACAAGGGCATTTTCTTTCATTTTGGCAAATAGTGGTTTATTCTGTATGAGATTCCTCAGCCAATTGTCTCTCTTAAAGAGTGTGTTGGGGATGAGGACTGTTGCTACCTAGAAGGTGGCATCTTGTTTTCAACAAATGCCAGTCTGCTCTCCACTTTCATGTGGGTATGTGTTCAGTCAGTTGTGTTTAATGCTAGTGATAAAAGGGGCTTCTGCTTTTCTCCCTTGCCCCAATCATCTTTAACCAGTAACTCAACATCAGTTTCAGAATGTGCAGCTGGGAAAGGATTATTCTCTCAGGGCCTGGCCTTGCAGTCACTCAAGTTGGCAAAAGTTTTGCTATTGACTTTGAAGGAAGCAGACGTTTGAAAAAGAAGCTTTGTAAAATGATATTGGTGGCTTGAGTGGCAGTGGCACTTACTGGTCCTTGTCAGGTTTTGCAGCAATGCATATTTATGTAGTTTTTATTTACAGTCAGAGCAAAATTTGAAGGGTGACTTGGCTGATGGACAGGTTTTAGCTGGGAAGTTGGCAGGAATTTTTGAGGTAAATATTGTCTCTTGATAGGCTTAATTGTAAAACAAAAAAATAGGTTTTGCATCTGCCCAAGCAAGGCTTTAATCTTCCAGTCTTGACCTGAATTTAATATGTAGCTCTTGCAATTTGAAGACAGTATTCATTAGGAGCTTGACTGTGATTTTCTTTTTTTCTTTTATTATTATATAGGTGCAAACTTACCCAGGTAGGCTCACTGAAGGTAGAGATAGTATTTATTTTGTACTACCATCAGAAAGAGTTTCACACTGGCTTGGTAATCCACACCTATTTTACTACTTGGTTTTCTCTATTATAGGAAGCATATCTTTACTTACAAAGAACTGAAACATTTGTATTTCTCTGAAACATTTGAGCAATGCGAATGAGCATATTCAGCTTTGATTCCTGGGGTTTGTACAGCTGCCATCCCATCACAACCTTACTGACCCTGTGTAAAATACTTGCGTTTCTATATTCAACAAACTCTCTTCTCTTTTTATTAGTGTGGATTGAGACCCTTCAATCAAAGTGCTGCAAATGACACTGTAATCTCTCTTTCCCTGTGTTTGCTTTTGATCTTAATATTGTGTCTGTCTTTTATGTTTGGTATGTATATATGTTTTTGTAATCCTTGGCTGGAAGGCACCCCTTTTGTATTCCATTCCCGTATCTGGTTTACAATTAAATGCTTTTGCCAGTGATGAAATAATTGCTGGGAAGACTGATAGATGGCCTTCACTCACTAAGGAAAAAAATAAAAAGAGGTCTTTGGTCAATATGGACTGTAAACATGGTTACACTGCTTAGAGCTTGTTTTGAGATGATTTTGTGTGGCCTAGGACTGATCAACACAGCTGGCCAGGATAATGAACATTTCTAAATCTATCTGTTTAAAAGTTTAAAACATCACCAGAAAGCTGATGGTTCTCATTTTGGTTTGGTGTTACTGGTCCTTCAGTACAGGGGTGGCTTGAAGGCTAGCACTTGTGGTTGCAGGATGCCCTGTCAATGACTGTCTTTCAGTATAGCTGGCCAGCCGCTGTAAGACATTTTGGGGTTGCTTTAAAAAAAGAAGAAAACCACACAAGAATCATGTGAGGTTGCATTTGAAATCGATTTGCTTTCTGGATTTCTGAAATTAATGTTCTCAAGTTTCTCACTGCAGCGAAGAGAACAAAAAGCACAGGAAAAAGTCAAACCCAAGTCTCGTATAATTGCAAGAGTTTAGACGATGGTATTTTAAGGTAATTGTTGAAGTATCAGTGATTTATTGGTGCATTTCTAGAAGCTGCTAGCTCTATTAGCATGGCTTTGATTTCCTGTCATCCTGGTGCAGTTTTTAGGTGTTCGATGAGTGCAAGTAACTAATTTAAGAAGCTCATTTTGGGTGATTATTTCTAGACACAGTCACTGTCTTTGAAATCAAGGTGTCTTGAAGTGCAGAGCTCATTGCAGAATGTCACTGTGAGGTTTAATGGATCAGGATCTTTAGTGGAGGATGTAGAAAGCTGTCCCTGAAATTCCCTGTGCGCAGTGCAACTTGGGCTTCAGCTGGCTTTGGTGCTGCTGTGTGACAGCAGAGGGTGCTGCTGCCATCCCTGAGGAGTACAGAGGGCTTCTCTGGAAATCAGATTTCAATGTGCATTTGATGTGTGTTATTACAGTAAGAAGACTACAAGCTTTCATTAATGCAGAGAATGATGCATTATTCCATTAATGCAGAAAGGTCTGAATGCAGAGCATTCTGAGAGAGGTGTATTTCTATGTGTGAGCTGATGGAGGTTTTGAGCTATAGTGTGGAAAAAACCCCTTTACCTTGTGACAACAAGCCCTGGAGAACTGGTGATGATGATGAGGAAAGGCAGGTTATGTGGTGAAGTCCTGCAGTGGGGCCATATGGGAGGATATGTGAACATGTCCAAAAAGAGCACTGCAATTTGGCATTTTAACTCTGCTGCTTAGAACAACTGCAGCCTGCCTAGAGGCTGATCTTCTTTCCAGCCAGGTGTAGGAGCTGATGATATTACAGAAGAGATTAGAGAAACAAACAGCAAGCAGGTGTGCACCTAGCTGTAGATTACAGAGATTCCTGTTGCTATAACAGTTTGCTGTAAAGACCTGGACAAAAAGAGACTGTTACCATCCAGCTGGGAATCTGCTTTTGATTAAGTGGGTTTGTGGACATGAGAGAACAAGCCAGTTTAAATGAGGCAAAAAGACTCAAAAATTTTTAAAGCTACACGATTTTGCTCTAGCACAACTCTGACAGCACTTTTATGATGAGAATCTTGTGTATACATCTCCATAAACACACAAAGAATAAATTCTAGAGTTCAGATAACTGAGGAGCTAGTACTCATTTCAAATTACCATAACTAGAAGGAAAGTCTTAGAATACTGGGGAAAGACTGACCATATTGACAACCCTAAAGACTAGCCCTTTTCATGTTAGAAAGTTTGGATAGAGAAGGCTCCCCAACTAGTATTACATTGGGTCTTTTTAAGTGCTGTAGTCTAAAATATTAAATGCAGTTTGTTTTGAAGAATTACAATAGATGTTCTCAGCTTATAAAAGCTGTAATTCCTGACTTTGAGCCACCTGCTCTGTTAAGTGCTTTTGAGATCAATACAGGAAAGATATTAGCCTGTGATGATACTTTGCCATTTAGAACTGCTACTGGAAGGTGATACATCTGAAGGATACCAGTAATGAGCAGTCTAATAAATAAGGCAAAGATCTCTCTATCTTTTCCTCTAGTGTGTGTTATCCTACCTACGGTTTTGTTAAAGGTTCATCCTGGATAGAAGGTTTGACAAACTTGATCAACCATCAGCAGAATGTTAGTAATGACCATGTGGAACCTCTCGCGTTTGGGAAATTTGAACGTCCCTTTAGGATTCTAACCCTGATTTCTTGCTTGCTGTAGTTGTTGCATTCTCTCCTTTCTGTGTTGTTAGGAAGCATTGCACCAAAAAGCGTCAGTGTTTGTCACAGGCTGTTGTTACAGTTTGGGTTAGTTCTAGGTGCAGAGATCAACTGAAACCTCTGGTTTTCATTGCAAATGTTTTTAAATGTGTTTTATGGAAGTAGGCAGGTGAAATAAACTGTAAATTCTGAACTTGGCACACAAACCCATGCATTTGCCCAGGTATTTCCAGCTGGCTGAGTGAAAGGGCATGGTTGGATGAAGGTGAATGGCTAGGAGGGAATGGTAGTTCAAGTTGAGAAACAAAAGGCTTAGTGTGGGAAGCTGCAATTCAAATTACTCTTCCATAAATGGGATATGTCTAGGGACATGGAAAGGTATTGAAAGGGGCATTTAAGTAGTGAAGCTATTTATGCATCTTCTCTCTGCACATGAGGAAGCAGAATTTTGGATGTTCTTGTAAATGCATGGAAATACCTCAGAGATGCCCACTGCCATTGCACCTATAGTTTGTTTTGTTTTTTTCATCTGATGCAGTCTGTAAATTCCCACTTTATATGGTCCAGGAGAGGTAACTCTGTTACCAGAACTCATTCCTTATTTTGGACTGTGTTAAGCAGGTGAGTACTTTGACTGCATTGCAAATCAAAGTCCGTTCTGACCTGCTGGTCACATCCACAACAGGCCAGCACTTTAAATGGAACAGCTGTATGATCTGTGAATTAAAAATACAGCTTCTCAGAGGTGAGCTAAGCCAAAGTTTAGCAGTTTCCCTTGCCTTGAGGGGCAAATTATTAATTATTGAAAATGTGAGATGCTATCATTATTGTTCTTGTGCTAGGAGAGATTTAAAAATAAGCTATTTTAATAGCTCATCTTTTTTTAGAGGCAATTAAAAGAAGCAACATCGAAAGGTAGATTATCTAAACAGGATTAAACTCTCAATTCTTAAGCTGATCTATAAATCAAGTTAGTCATTCAAAAAGTTAGTTATTCAAGTTAGGCAATCAAAAAACAGGTATGAAAATGGCTAAGGTGTAGACTGTTTCATTGATATAATTTTGTACGATGTAGAAATGAAATGGCAGCAAGAAGGGATTGATTGACATAAATCATGTAAGCAGACAAGGTTGTTTGGTACCTGAAACTCTCATTCCATCCTTTCTTATATCTGCCTCAGAACTGTTTTGTTAAAAAAAACCCAAAACCAAATGTTTCTAAGCATTCTTACTTTTCATTTATGGGTTCAAACTCAGTTTTTACTTAACCTGGTTTGTAGTCAGCCATATTCTACAGAAACCCAAAGAAAAGCTGTCAAATCCAAGACTGCACATCAGTGAATACTGGCACCCTATCTTTTTCAAAGTTCACCTAACCTACTTCGCTGCGCTGATACTTCATTACATTTTCCCTGTTACACAATTCTGCCTCCAAATTAGGTTTGATTTAAAGGTATTTTTCCAACACAGAAGGGTGAGGTTGACTGCTTTAAAATTAGAAGTTTTCCACATTGCTCAGGAATATGTTTCTATGGCATTGCGGTAACTTTTTCCAGGTTACACAAGTTCACTGTAGCCACTGCAGCAATGTATGGGAAAGGGTCAAAGTCCTGGGGCTGTGTTATGTTACCATAGAGTGTAAATTGCATGCAATAGCCTTCCTTGATAATGTCATGGGCACCATGGAGAGCTAAGGGAGCAGGAGGAGATGTCACTGCCTGGCTCCTTGTCATGTGTGTTCCTGCTGTGCCAAATACATCGCTGCTGACATGGGCAAAGGGAGCAAAGGGACAGCTGAGAAGCAGCAGAGGGGTGATGAGCCCCCCAGAGGGTATTTTGCCACTTGTGCATGTGGGATGAAAGAACTTCACTGGATTTCACAAGCTGTGGAAGTGTGTTTTATTCATGCAGGAGGAAATAAAGTGACTTTTGTGGCACAGGTAGATGTACAAATTGCTCTAGACCTAAAGTAAACTAGAGCTGTGTTTTAAACACAAGAGGCATTTACTCAGTTTGGATCCTGAATCGTGCATATTTCAAAGAGGAGGGATATATATCTGTTTTGGTAGAGCATTTCATTGGTAAAGGGAGTTCTACCCAGATCTGAGTGACCTGATGGGTACTTGTGTGAAAGGAAATCAGAACAGAGCCTCAATTTTTTATTCCCATTTTCACAGGACAATTTATTACATAGGCATTCTTAATGTTATGATCCCTTATAAAAATAGCTGCCTTCTTACTTCATAATGTCTATAAAATAAGAGCTTTGGCTGTGAGAAGTACTACATATTATGGTAGAATAATAACTGGGAATACATACATTGTATGTAAAATGCTGGAAGTATCAACAACACTTATTACTATTTATTTAATAGTCTAAGAGCATGACTTGCTACTGAAGTCTGAATTCTGCAAAGTACTCTATCATGGATCATGCAATCATAGCATCATAGAATGGTTTGGTTTGGGTTGAAAGAGACCCTAATGAGCATCCAGTTCCAACCCCTGCCATGGGCAGGGATATGTTCCACTAGACCTGGTTGCTCAAAGCCACATCCAACATGGCTTTATAATTTGTTAATGGTGGCTTATATCACATTCCATCCTTTTTCTTATGGATTTCTCCTATGAAGGCAGTGGTTCAAAAATGAGGTGATAAAAATGTACAGCCATGGCCAATTCATTTTTAGAGCATGCCACTCCTTTAGAAAGAGAGTTTGTATCTCTGGGAAGTTAACGGCATAGCAGAGAGAGCTGGGATGCAGCAGTGGGATGCCTGGACCCCTCTGTGGACACTTCAGGTGTGCCAGAGCTTGTTCCCCTGCTTCACCTTCTGTGCCCTGGCCAGCAGTGCTGCAAAACCTGGCTCGGGTGCAGTGGGGTGAACCAGAGGGTTGGCACATCCAGCCCCAGCCCTGTAGCCACAGTGCTGGGGGCTGCTGAGGGTACCAGGTTGTCATGGTCTGAGCACTGCTGCTGCAGGAGGGTGACAGTGCCTGTGCTGGCAGGGTGCCACTCTTGCAGTTAGTGGCAGTAATCCATGGCTGGCTTCTTGCAGGCACTATGCAGGCAGCTGCTGTCTCGCAGACACAGACCCTTGACATTTATTTACTCTCCCCCAGTGTCTCCCTTGCTGTGCTGATGTAACCACGGCCATTGCATAATAACCTGGTCTTCAAAATGAACTTCTTGTAGCTTCTTTTACCATGTGAAAGAAGTTGAGCCAGCAATGCTGGCAGTATCCAAAGCCAGAGCTGCTGGAACATCTCATGTCTTTGCCTTGCACAGGCAGCTTGTCAGTCTCCTCACTGTGTTTAATGATAGGAATTTTAGAAGTGTGTGCCTTTTGTGTCAACTGAGAAGATAAACCCCACAATTTTCCAGACAGAACCAGTACTTTTGCTAGACTTTTGCACTTGTTTTTATGGACACCATGGGTCTGTAACCACAGTACTGCAGCCAGAATTTTTTTTCTTGCAGTGAGTGACTTAAGCAGCCACAGACTTTATGCAATTTTCCAAAGAAATGTAAAATAGCAAGAAGGATTTCAGTGCTGAGTAGCACTTTGGGTTTTCTTTTGGACCTCAGGAACAGCTCTGTCAGACAGGAACATATCTACTAAAGCCAATGGAATTAGTCTGGTCTAAATAAGATTATAATTGGGCCTTTTTGTTTCTGCACTGCTCAAAAATAAATCTCAGTAAATAGCTTGTGTTCAAGTCTCCTTCCAGCTATGCCAGAGCTATGCTGAAGTTGAGGGAAATTGCCCCAAATGCACCCTGTCTGATAGTCTACAGTGAAAAAATGTTTGAATAAATATCTGTGTTTCCTAGGTAGCCCTTTCAGAACTTGCAATTAATAGCTGCTTCTTATACAAATACTATTTTACTGGCTTCAAGTTCCTCGATGTCACTGCAGACATTTCTTCCACTGGACTTTCACAAGGTGGGAGATATCACATGCTGCCCACAGCTAATTCTGCTCACATTCATAGCTGTGGAGATGTGCATTGGCACAAGGCCGGGTGTCATCACATGTCACCTCTTGTACAGCATTACTGATGTAACACACAGCCTGTGGTGTAATGGCTTTTAAGTTAGAACCGACTGACGTCTGCCTGACTCTGGGAGAATGCAGAACAAGCTTGCATCTCCCTGCAAAACACAGCATAGGCATTTCCACAGCCATTCAGAGCATGTTCTTCATTTATGTTTACATTGATGGTGGACCCAAGATAGAAAGCTACATTTTGAACTTGATATAAAGTTCTTCAGAGTTCAGCATGTATCTGAATTCGGGTTTTGGTTCTGTGTGTTGTGGAACTGTGCTTCAGATGCACTGCTCTAGTCCACATCTGGATCCGAACTCCCTCAAAGCTTGGGGATATTTGGAGGATTATTGTTGTTTTTAAACCCATGCAATCTTCTAGCTCTTTTTTGGACTCAGCTGTTAATATACAGCCTAATAACAGACTAGCTGCTACTATCAACAAGTAGTTAAAAATATTTCCACTAATAGCCCTAGCCTGGCATTCTGGCTTTAATTAATCTGATTATGGTCAATGATAATTGTAGTAATACTTTGGATATATTTGTTAACTGATGAAGCTGCTCATCACATTTACAAAACTGGCATTCAGAGGGCCAGGGATTTACCTTGCTTGAAGGCAGTATTAATCCCTGGCTCAGAAGGTGACCGTGTCTGTATTTCTGGGATCATCAAACTTATCTGTTCTTTTTTTTCTTTTTGGTAGTACAGTGAAGCGTACCCTTATTGGTTTGGAAGAAACTGATTTATGGGGAATGATTCATCTGCCACATGAGAAACGTTTTTGAGGTAGGTCAATTTATTTTGGCTCTCTGAAGTCTTAAGAGTGATCAGGTAACAGTTGTAGGCTTAAAGCACAGAAATAATAGCTAAACTGGTTAACCTGTGACCATTTGTTGCAGCAGAAGTACCAAAGTGCCAGTATGTGTAAAGCTGGCAGGCCAGTTTTATCCAGCTAGGAAGGGCTGAAAACAGGAAGCTGGTTTCCATTCTGTTTTCCCTAAGGAGCATGTGTTTTGGCTCCAAAGAAGGCAAGGAGTAGACATAGAGTTTTTGTCTTGTTTTTAGGAGTTGTCCCACTTTGCTTTTACCTGATATCTCATTAAACTTGCCCAAGGATGTTTCCTGAGACCAAAAAGGGCTGTACTGGCTTTCTGTAAAAGCTTGTCCAACATCATAGAATCATAGAATAGTTAGGGTTGGAAAAGACCTTGAGATCACCTAGTTCCAACCCCCGTGCCATAAGTAGGGACACCTCACACTAAACCGTGCCACCCAAGGCTTCGTCCAGCCTGGCCTTGAACACTTCCAAGGATGGAGCACTTACAACCTCCCTGGGCAACCCATTCCAGCATCTCACCACCTTAACAGGAAAGAACTTCTTCCTTATATCCAATCTAAACCTCTCCTGTTCAAGTTTGAACCCGTTACCCCTTGTCCTGTCATCTTTTCTGCTCTCATGAGACAAGGCTTTGTGAGACATGGGTCCCTCTGGCACTTGTGGATGTTTAACTGTGACCAATGTGAAATGCAGGATTTTCAGTTCAGCCTTTATGAGCTATCACCAATGCAACCTACCTCCACAGAAAAAGCCCTCTGTAAACTTCTCTTGAAAGACTGAGGAAAATGTTGATCTCAGGCAATGAAATACTGCTTTTATTTTAGGCATCTCAATGTATGAGTGAGGAAAGCAATGTGATTAGCACATTTGCTAGAGGAATGAACCAATGGGAAGGTGAAAATATTAATAAAAGAGTTGATTTATACTCAGACTGGCCTTTAAATTTGCAGTATATGCTGTAACAACATGCTTATATAACCTATTTCTATTCATAAGGGTTTATGTGGGTCTATATTGAATTATGCATTTAAAATTAATCCACTGAGGCAGCCCACTGAGATGCCACTTCTCATTTAGTAACTGCATTAAGGACTTTGTGCTTCATTTAGAAACTGTGAGAAGCTTGCTTTGTGCTGTTGAGAGGAACTGCCCTGCCAGATTCAGACTGGCTGTTAATGGGGGGGGTTTAAAACAACCATTTCTCTGTCTCCCTCTTTCTGAGTTACCAGTAAAACTCCATTCTTGACTGGTGTGACCCGACTCGCGCAGCTTGGCTGAACCTGACAAACCCAACTGACTTGTGTCAGATTCCTAGAAGAGATTTTCTTCAGGGGTTGGGAACAGCTGATTCTGCCTTTGCAAGGCTGTAGGGAGCCAGAATGAACAGACACACACATTAGGTTTTTGTACCAGCAGCTGTAATTAAAGTTTATGAAGTATCTTGTTTGTGTAGCTTTCCAGTTCCTCAGACCTTGCTAACAGGTCAAGAGCTCTTCTAGATGTTTATATGGATTTTGTTCTAAGAAATCTTAGGCTCTTAGCACTTCTTAACTTCATTTTCCAATGTGCAATTCTGTTTCTAAAATGGCTGCAAAATGGTGTTGGGAGGCTCTGTGTTCTGTCTGAATTAAACTTCCTTAGCTTAAAAATAAAAGCATACCAGTTTGGGATATTCACAATGTGATGTAAAATAAAATGGGGATATCTACATGGCCCATTTCATTCATCACAGAAAAAGACTTGTTTTGGAAATTGATTGCCTTTATTGAGTGGACAAACCTGTTGTCTTCCTTTTCTGCTTTTGGTGGTCGTTTTTATTAGTCAAACAGTGCTTTATGGCCTTAGTTTTGAAAAAATTGCTATATTCCAAACCATCCTTTCAGTTTGTATTTCTCATTCTGTGGACTGTGCTCGTGCTGATGAAGTGTCTCCTGGATATTTAAGAACTTAATTGTGAATGCTGAAACTGAAGAAGTTTGCCCCATACAGAGTTGTGTACCTTCTCTTCCATATTTCCCACCACATCTTTCCCACTGTCTCTTGTATCGTTTACATTGCAGCTAGAGTCCAGAGACACCTGGAAGCTCACCACCTTCTATGTGGGTTTATGCATGCTTGTTGGGTGACTGGCTGGCAGTTTCACATTTGAAAGGTGGTGGTAGAAATCTCAAAGACAGGCAATGTCATACTGCAAGTGAAGCTTCTGTAAAAAGCCAGGCTGAAAGTATGAATAGCTGTAAGCAGAACATTCTCTCATTTTTGCATTTTGTCTCCATTTACAGTCAGCAAACAGAACAACTTGTTTGGTTTGCTTCTTTATTTTTGTGTGAGAGAATTAATGTGTGTGAATTACTAGAGGGAAGCTAAGTAGAAGAAAAGGATTTTTCTGTAAGTACAGAAAGTTTTTAGTCCCCTGATCATTTTTATCTGCTAAGGGATTAAATTCCATAGTCTAGACACAGCTGCTATAAAAATTATGTCTCTTGCATGTATGACTGCGCCATATGAGATGAGAGTTTCATTGCTGCGGGGTGTCATGTAGTCAGTCCCAGAGAGGACTTCGACTATCAGGGTAGACACTTTAAATGAGATTCAGTAGGTAAGGTAAATAACGTTTATAAGTAATGACCTTGTTTTAAAGTAATCTTGCCCTGACCAAATCTGTGACTGGTATCCTCAGAGTTATTTAGGTGTCTCATTAATGCAATGGAGAACTGGATGTCTGAGTAGTTGGAGATCTGAAGTTAAATTAGAAAACAATGAACATCTTGAGGAAAGTGTTTTCAATGATTAAAATAGATCAGGAACATCTTTAAGTCTCACTATTTTAAGGACCCTTTATAGGCTTTTTGTGTTTAGATCAAGGGTAAATAAGAGCATAAAATTAAATGTTCATTTTAATATGTGAAAAGCAACTGGTTGCATAACTGTGGAGTTATGAAACCTATATTTTTGTCCTCTGCATTCTGAACATCTGTGGCCTATATTTAATTGCAGTTTTCATCTTCAATTTGAAGAAACAATGTTTTGCCTGAAGACAAAAGTAATCTGTGTAGTGAAACCACCTAAATAGTGTGGTTGAGTCTTGGTTGCCCACAGAAAAAGCATTTTTATACGTGTTCTAACTCACAAATTGTATTTAATAGTTTAAATACAGTTAAGAATACTCTGATGTTCTGAGCAATGTGAAGAATGGAAGTATTAAAACATAGAGGGACTGCAACTCAAGAGGAACAGGTGTGTAAAGATAGAAATGTGGGGCCATATTGCGGTATCAATTTTTAAGCAGAAATCCATGGTGATTCCAGCAGGGAGTTGTTCAGATGAAATATTGATGACATGATATGATACAGCCCAGGGGTAGGAAATAACAAAATGTAGAAAATAAAGCAAGCCAGTACAAGGTGGGAAACAAATATGAAATGCAGAACCAAAGGCAATGAGCAACCTCAGAAATAATACTCCTGAAAAATCTGGAGAATGGTGTAGAAAGCAGGTGATGTGTAGAGTGGCAATGTGACAGTCTCATCACCTTTCACATAGCAGGGCACACTATCAGATAGCTTCAGCTCAGGTTTGCAGCTGCAATCTATATTTTGCAGTTGGTCCATATAATGGACCAGATGAGATTTCTGTTTCAGTCAACCTCCTTTTTTTGACTTGTAATTCAAATCCAAATGCTAATCTGCATCTGTGACTCAGAAATCTCTAAGCGGCTTTCTTACTGTGGAGCAAAAAGATGGAGCCTTCACCTAGAAAAGAAAGGTGAGGTTTGAAGGATATTCATTAGTCTTTCAAAATGTAGGTAGTCAAAAGCTTCTGAAGTGGTTGCATTCAGTGTGCTTCCCCTTCATTGTAGCTGTTAAATTCAAGGTCTCAATAGGCTTCTTAGCTCATGTCTGAGTTAGAAATCAAGATGTCTGCAAGGGTACAGTGATGAAAACAAGGCAAGTTATGCAGTTTTAGTTCAAAACCAAATTCTATTGTTTGAAGTAAATCTTTGACAGGGATCCCAGGTACAATTTTGATGAGATATCTCATGGTAAAACTACAGTTTGCTCCAAATACAATATGATTTATTCCCATGGAGGTAAGGAATTTTAAGCCTCCAGTTTCTGCCTGCATATCTCATGGAACAGATAGGTGGTCTGTCAGTTTGAGGACAGGCTGTTCAGTAAGGAAGGCTTGTTCATAGCCATGGCATTAAAGAACATCATCAACGAGGTATCCCAGTTAACCAAATTGAAGGTGGAAATATTTCCATCTACTATTAAAATGTAGCTTCTGCTAGTTTTCTGCCAAAGACATATTAAGTATTTTATTTTGAGAGTTTTTTAGCACACCACCATTCATTTCCCGCTTTGGATTTGTAGATTAAAAAGAACACAAAGAAAGAACACTCAGAGCATACGCCAATAACACATACATGCTTCTGCAGCCAGCAGTTCCCTTATTTAAAGAGAAGGCTCTAAGAATTAAATTTGATAATTTTCTGAAATGGCAAGGACATTTAAAGAGCATCTGTGATTAGTCTGAGTAAGTTTGTTCTGCAAATTCCATGAAAAGAAAACAGGCTCTTCCTAGGTATTGCAACAAATTGTTCCCGGCACTTCAGCTTAATACACTAAATGAGAATTCAGAGGAAGCAACACAATATTGGATGAACCTGTTTCAGAACATTGGCTCAGGGCACAAAGCAAGTAATTAACAAGCTGAATGAAGCATTTAAGCCCACGCCTTATCATTTATGTAACTAACCTTTGAGTTTTGGACGCACTGGTATGCTGCAGTGAAGCCTACACAGTGTTTCTTTTATGTGTGTGTATTGAGCAAATGGGAAATGCATACCCTGCCATTTGTTTTTCACATTTTCAGCGCTTATCAGAGTTCTCTGGCTGAGTGATCTTATATTGCAAAAATGTATGCCTCTTGGTCCTTGTTTCTGTAGCGCAGTATAAATCTTGTGAAGTCTCAGCCTTGTTATGTGTGTGTGTGGATGTGTTCCTCTTTTAAGGGTGCTGTTGTGCTTGCTTAAAGAGTCATTAGTAGCACTAGAAAATAATTAATTGAATGCCAAAGAAGTGAGCAACAAAAAGTGTGGCAGAGGATTCTGCAAACTCCTTGTTCACAGAGGCAGCCTTCATAAACCTGGTTTGAAAACAAAACAGGAATGCTGTGAACAGATGAGGTCTGAAAAGACGTAGTTTCCTCCTCGTAACACATCTGTTTTTTCGCTCCTGATGAGTGTTGGGCATATTAGGAGTACTGAGACTGCTGGTGCCAACATTAGCTTCCTATAGAGCAACTGAGATTTAAGTGGAGTGTAACATCACCTCTGCACTCAGGGAATGAGTCATTTTGCTTATTAATTCTCTCACTTTTGTCTCTCTCTCCCTCCTGTTCTTCTCCCTATCACTTTATAACCAGACTTATTTGGAACTCTTGTAAGACAAACACCATTTCTCCTTGGCAGGAGGGAAATAAAATAGCATACTTAACATGGTTATATAACATACTGCTACACATGCCTAAAATGAGGTCATTCTGATTAATATATTTATCTGTTGTGCAGCTGTAACAGGAGATCTAATTGTGATTGAAAGAGCAGTATTTAATTTAGTCTCTGTGATAGTGTTCAGTTTCTGTAACTAATATCCCCAAACTTGATAGGAGTTATTTGTTAGTTAATGCCATGATTTGTGACAGTGGTCCTAGCCCTTCAAACCTTGGCAAGTCTTTATAGTGCAAAAACACAACTTCCTTTGTCTCTTCTTTCTCGGTCAGAACTTAGGTAAGGATTCTGCAAATTATATTTATTAGAAGTAACCCAGTAACATATACATAGAACTAGGAAAGAGAACAGAGGCAAACTGTGGAATTCCTTAAAGTTTGAAACGTTGTTGGATGATGGAGAAAGTAAAAAGACAAGAGAAGAGTGATAAAGCCAGTTAAAGTGGGCTGGGTGAAAACGCTGAGCAGCATGCTGCAAATGGCTCTAGTATCATCTGCAGGAATGAGAGAACCAGTAGGATCTGCTTTTGGAATACAAGCAGATGTATTTTTCTTTTGGGATGTTGAACTGCCATTCTTCAAAGTTCTGACGCATCCGGTTCTATTTTGGTTTGATGACTCCTAACTAGACACGTTAGGCGGCTGCTGCTCAGAAGCCAGCATTTAAAAACACTGTGTTTTTCTGTTCTACTCTTTCTGGCAAAAAGCTCGTTATTCAAGTGCTTGCTCTAACCTTTAGTTACCCTGGTTGCATAACTGGAAAGCAGCATCCCACCATGCACTTCTGTGACCCAGTTGTGCCTTTCCAGTAGTGACTTTATGAGTTATGAAAGGTGTGTCTGCCACGTTGCTACAGAAACATTTACTCTACTGACCCTGATTTCCTAAATATTATATAGTCATCATTCACTGAAGAGTAAAAAACAATGTAAAAGCATGTATAACCCCCCCCTAATTCCACTATGTTGAAAATCCCTGTGTATGCTCTTTAGCCTTGGTAGTGCCTGGGCTTCTCATTGATAAAAAATACTTGTATAAACCACTTTTAAATCATTAATGCTTCAGTAATCTTTCAAAATGAATTTTAGATGGTACATTCAGTACTAATAATCACAGTACAAATCATTGACTCATCCAAGGAAGAGCCTGAATAACAATTGCTTTGTTAAACTAACTTACAGTCTAAATTGTGATGTTCAGCATTCACATTTTCTAGACTGTCTGCAGACTTGCTAAAATCCTTCCACATTATTGTCGTCTATTATTGCGTATTCTACTCAGGCTAAAACCTCCATGTGGATGAATTTCTTATATAGAGGAAACTATCTATTACTAGCATTACTTTTGCAAAATCTTTCTGTAGCTCATAGAAAACACAAAAAAAGCATGTGCTTGGTTTTCTTTTCCATCATAATACAGCATAAGTCAGTTATATAAAGAAAGTCACTTACATAAATAGCTTAATTCTCCTTTCAGTTATGGCATTATAAATCAAGAGCAGCTCTACTGAAACAAAAGATGTTAAACTGGCATAAAACCGGTACTGACAGCCTGTGCAGGCTTTCATTATATAGACTCTTTCAGCCAGTAATTTTTGTGCTATAAGAACTTGAAGGCCATCCTATTGTAAGAGGTAAACTGGTCAGTGTGCAGCAGCAGCAGGCTAGTCTGCATAGCAAATCTTGCTGTTTATGTCAGTGCCCTGTTTTTCAGGTAGCCTCTGAATATTTTTTTGTATCAATCTACAGTTTGAGTACTTAAAACCATAACTTTTCCAGTAAAGAAGTCCTGATGATGGTACTGTTTCTAGTAAGCATGACCTACTCTGCCCTTCTTTTGTGTAGCTTTTGGAGAACTTGGTATTAGTGATTGCTGATAAAAAACTGTTTGAAAATTAGAAATACATTGTAAAAACCCCAAGCCCAGCCTGGCAATAGTTTAGTGATGCAGTTTCTATTCTTCCTTTATCTGTACCTGTGGCCGAGAGGATAATGACTAGTATACCTTACATTGTTATTGATTGTAAGTAGAATGGATTAGAGTCCATTCAATCCATGACTCCTGTAGCAGAGGCTAAATAACTGTTAAATCAACAAGCCAGCTACATCTTTTGAAGATAAAAATGATGCAATACCTTCCACTCAGTTATAGAGAACCACAGAACATTAAGAGATGTTCCAGGGGTTTGTGGCATCTCATTTGCAGAATAAAAAGCATATTGCAGCTGAATGACAAAATCCTCAGAGCTGTGCCTTTCCCTTTGCTCAGTGGGACACAGTCCTGAAGTGAGTCCCAGTGAAAGTCAGTGCAGGTTCTCATGTCAGAGAACTATACTGGGAAGTAAAGAGTGACTGGATTAAGTAGTTTCCCTTGAACTGCTTTACTTGATAAGAGATCATTAGCAGTTTTGGATGATCATTTGAATACGAAGCATTATGTAAGTGTAGATGACTTTAGAATATTTCAAATATCATTTGAATAAATCTGTGTAGGTACGCTGTTATAAAACCAGAACACAGCGAGCAAGTAGTTGGGAAGTAATTTGTTATCCTTGATGTGGTTTAAATTTTCTCTGCTCTATACTGCACCTAACCACCGCTTCTTTATAACCGTTCTTAAAGCTTTCAAAACTAAAATAATGACTTAAAAGGAATAGTTTCAATCAACATGTTCCCAAGCAGGACTTNCCAGAACACACAAGTAGTTGGGAAGTAATTTGTTATCCTTGATGTGGTTTAAATTTTCTCTGCTCTATACTGCACCTAACCACCGCTTCTTTATAACCGTTCTTAAAGCTTTCAAAACTAAAATAATGACTTAAAAGGAATAGTTTCAATCAACATGTTCCCAAGCAGGACTTCGGCTTTGACTATTTACTATTTCCTGATGGAAAAGTACTTCAACCAAAACACTTCCTCTACTCGGATGCAAATGTATTTTGTTACAGAAAACAGCAGTCTTGACATAATTAGTTGTTGGCTTACTATATACAGCCTTATCCTGTGCCCTGGATTCTAAAATAAATACAGGGCCTGAACAAGCTTACATAAGAGACCAGCAAGCCAATCTCTGCTATCAGAGGTGGTGGGGACTCAGGCAGCAAGTGACAAGCATGCCACATCTTGCTTAAATGACAAGGCAGAAGGAGCAGCCTGTACATATGTAACTTTGAAAAATGTTGGCAACTCTTACATGTTTTTTGTAGAATAAGAGTCACTCCTCTCAGTATTCGGTTTATGAATAAAACTATTCTCTAGCTTTTTCTATACAGTTAAGGACTTTGAAAATCCTACAACGCTTCCTGTTAAGGGGGCCTCACTGAAAATAGTCCTTTCATCACCTCAGAGATACAGCTTAAATGTGGCTAAGATGCAGTCTTGCCTGAGACTATAAATGAGAAGGTTATAGTTTTAAATCGTCGAAACCTATCAAGCAAACAGCAATGCATGAGAGGTACCAAAGCCCAGAGAAGCACGTGGGAGTGCTGGCAGCCAGGCCCACTTCAGTTCCCATTATTCTTACTTTACTACAGCAAAGAGGTAAAAAGAAAAGCACTTGATGTCCTTTACAAATTATGAGCTTTAGACAGCTTCATTTCTAGGGTTTGGTTCCCTCACATCAAGTGTTGTGTGATACTGCAGTACCTAGGATTTGTTCTTTTTTCCCTCATCTAACACACCTAAATAAAATCAGCTCATGTGTAGTTTGTTCAGCGCTGCCGTTCTGTTATGAGAGCCAAAGAGTAAAGAACACAACAATTTTAATTAGCAAACAACTGTCCACACAGACTTTGTTGGTACAACATCAGTACAAGTACAGCTACAAACACGTACAGGGTCTTTGGACTATGGTCTTTTTAAAATATATTTTATATGACAATGTGAACAAATTTGGAAAAAAACATTACTTCAACCTTATGTAGAGGTAGCTGAACAGTGCCCTGTTCAGTGATATAAGAGTATAACTTCAGTTTCATTTCAAGTTCATTACAGTGCACAAAAGGATGTTTTACAAACAAATGGAATATACAGGTCCACAAAACTTCTTATTTAAAATGGCTTGATAGATGTATTTCTGGCACTCTTGTAACCACATAGCTTGATGGAATTAAGTTGGACAAGTATATGGTTCCAAATTAAGACATCTTACACAGATAGTGTTTTGCTCCTCATTTTTGTACTTCTCCCGCTCCTCACCAGGGAATTATCAAAGCTTTTATGTTGGTTTTGCTACACTTCTGCTCTGTAAACCTTTGTTCTGCAAATTGAATGTAAAGATTTAAAGGTACATGTGTTTATATTTATAAAATATATGGCTATGATTCTATTACAAAGCTCAAGAATGGCAATAACAGAATACAGGCACTTCTATGTGAGGGTTACTTTAGACCTTATGAAACTCCAACATCAGTAAGCACTTCACATGATACCTGGATGAGTAAGTCGATGTAATAGTTCAGGTTTTATTATCCGCCATTTTAATCCTAAACAGATTAGTTTCTTGCACCCAGATGCTATTTATTTAGCAAAGTGTCTCAAAAGAGTGACTTGGCTGAAACTACCATTTTTCTGTAGCAATGCCGAACTGTGTGCTGAACCAGTTACAAGTTAGGTCGTGAAGCTGACAAATTAAATGAGAACTAAGCAGGGGTTGCAAAGAGTGACTGAGTTCATCCGATGTAGGACTTGGGAGAAGGGGGAGCACTACCCTTCATGGGGTTTTATGCACAAAAGTCCTGTCATTACTTTACACTTGTTTTTAATCAGAGTTTGTGAACACGTTCTCCATTCCTAAACACTGCATTTACATAACTCCTGTCTTTCATTGAGTTAAATACTAGCAAAACTTCAGCACCAAGTAGAAATCAGTAAAAGGAAGAATTTTCACAATGAGAGCAAACAGCTATGGGAATTACCTCTCCAGGGAAGTGGCAGATACCCTAACATGGGGTACGTTTAAGATTGGGCTGGACAGGGGGTTGGGACATCTTGTCTAGATCATGTTTTTGCCAAGAGAGGTTGGATCAGATGATCCTTGAGGTCCTTCCAACCTTGGATTCTATGATTCTATGAAAAGACCATCTAAACAAAACATTTTGAAGTTCTTTCTTTACAGATGAAGCCAGACCTGCTACATCCAAATCTGCATGTTTGGTTTGTAGGGTTTTTGTTTTGGATTAAGAAACCCATGGTTTAGGTGTTCCATTAGTAAGCAGCCATACAGGACAGAAGGATAAGCCTAGGAATAGGTCAGTCATTCACTATGACAACTGGTGTCTCTTATTGCTACAAGGTAGTGGAAGATATCAGCACTTTAAATGAAAACAAAAGGATCTTCTTCAAATAAGACCAGAATATCTCTTAACACTTAGAATGATAATGGCCTATCACACCATTACATCATTTCATTATTAAAACCTACAAAACTCCTTTCCAAGAAGCTAGTGCATTACTTAGGCAGTCACAGCAGCGACTGATCAATACTTTTGGTCACACAAGAAATGCAACTTTGAGTCATGAGTTTTTCCTTCCTTTAAACAGATGAGCAAGACTGGGTTTGGTGGCTCAAAAAATGTGAGAAGCTTAAATAAAACACTCCCCCAATTAGTATTTCATCTATCAATGCTGTTTCTGTAAGTGAAGGTACTTACAAGTCTGTTTAGCTGCTTATTCATGCTTATAACCAATGCCATTTACATCTATGTACTGATTCAGACAACTGAAAAAAACCCAGCAATACTGTGGCATAACTAGATTTTTTGAGGGTTTTAAACCTCATTACTGAAACTGTCTCAACTCACTGAAGGTGAAAGCTATTCTTCATCCACCTTTCCCTTGACAGGTTTATGTTCTCTAGCAAATCTGTTTTTTTCTTCTGTTGGAATTTGTAGACTTAGCCAGTAATCCGAGATGTGTGGTCATAGAGCAGGCCCAGACAGTCCCACTGAACATGCAGATGAACTTTCTTGATGTGTTTGCGTTGTTGTGCATTTGCAGATCAACTGTATGCATTATATGCAGTAGGTCCAGTGTTTCCAGGTTGCAACCAATGCACTGGGCATTTATGATACAGGGCATGTACATGAGTTTCTGCTTAGGAAATTCTGGTATTTTTAGTGAAGGCTAATAGAGAAGACAATGCCCACTTTTAAAATCAAGGATTCTTTCCATGCAAATTTCTAAATCAACCAAATAGACAGAAGAATAAGTATGTAGAAGATGTAGCATGCAGAGGAAAAGAACAATGACATCAGTGAGAAAACTATCTAAAATAGATATCTTAAAGTTCTTTTCTTACAGACAGGAGTAACAGAAAGCTTTTTCCTATGGCAGCAATGTGGGCCCCTTATATAATAATACATAATGATTTAAGGAAGAATTGCATTTAATGCAGCTCCACTTCCAAACAAGTAGAAATTACTTTGTTATTGATTTCTAAAGACAAATGCTGTAGTAGGTGTCAGCCACCATACACTTCTGTTCAGAACATGTAGAATCATAGAATCAACGCGCTTGGAAAATACCTTTAAGATAGTGAGGTCCAACCTTTACTCCACCACTAAACCATGTCACTAAGGGCCTCATCTATAGTTTCAAGAACAGTGATTCCACCACTACCCTGGGCAGCCTGTTCCAATGTCTGAGCACCCTTTCAGTGAAGAATTGTTTCCTAATATCCAGTCTAAAGATCCCCTGGTGCAGCTTGAGGCTACTTCCTCTTGTCCTATTACTTGTTGAGTGGTAAGGTCTCCCCTTGAGCCTTTTCCAGACTAAACCACTCCCAGTTCCTTCAGCTGTTCCTCATCACAGTTGTGCTCCAAGCCCTTTACCAGCTCCATTGTCCTTATCTGGCCCCACTCCAGCATCTTAATGTCTATCTTGTAGTGAGGGGTGCAGAACTGAACACAGGATTAGAGGTGCAGCCTCACCAGTGCTGAATACAGGGGGGTGATCATTGCCATGGCCCTGTTGGACACACTAGTGCTGATACAGGCCAGGGTGCTGTTGGCTGCCTTGGCTGCCTGGGCACAAGCTGGGTCATGTTCAGCTCCATCAAAAGGACTCCTAGGTCCTTTTCCCCCAAGCAGCTTTCCAGCCACTCTTCTGCAAGCCTGGAGCATTGTGGGATTGTTGTAGCCCTAAATGCAGGACCTGGCATTTTGCCTTGTTGAACCTGAAAAATACCTGTATGTATTTCTATACATTGTTTACAGAGAAGCTTGTAAAGTACCGTTTATGGAAGTGCAGCACTCTAGCAGTATGGAAATAAGTTGTAGCCTTTCTAAAGTAGCTCAATGCAAATACAGGATATGTATTCCATTTGCATCACAAGGTTGAAACATGTTTGTCTTCCATTCCTTTCTTTGGTCCCCTTGTTGAAAAGTTCTACAGAATAGGGGGAACAAAGGTAGTTTTATGAAAACTTAACAGTATGGAAATAATTTTTACCTAATAAATATTTCTGATGATGTGACTGACATTAAATTCTACTGCATTTTTTCATAAAGGCATGGAATGGCAAAGAGTGCTCTCCTGGGTAAAAATAAAGAACACTTGTAGCATTCCGTAACATTCTCAATTCAATCTATTTTTGCCACTGAAAAGGAAAACAGTAGCTTAGAACAAAAGGCCCAGTTCTGCTCATTGAAATCAGTGAGAAGTCAAAAGTCAGATGGAGGCAAGATCAGTCCCAGAAAGTGGTACACTGAAAGCAATAAAAGCAGCAAAACAAGTATATGAACTATCGATTTAAAGCAGAATAAAAATCAAACCCAAGATACTTCCTGTTCTCATTTCTGCTCTATATTTACCTTCTTTATAACTAGAAGCAATTGCACTAAAATTCACTTGTTTTCCTTGAGAGCTAATTATTAGCAACACTACCCAATCTCTTAAGAGAAATGCAGTGGCTGGGTAGAGATTTGAAGCTAACAGAAACCTGACGATTGGGGTGAAATAAATAGCATTTATTACAACATATTCCTTCTCATGTGACAAAAATCTGCCCTCTGAGTCCTACAGTTCAAATAACTCCCCCCACCCACCACATATACACACTCCAAAGCCAAACCCCACCAAACAATTATGAGAAATAAAACTGATGTTAACAGCAACAAGAGTTGAAAAAAAATTAAAAATTAAAAAATAAAATAAAATAAAATAAAATAATAATAAAAAAAAAGATGTAGTAGCCTACAATGAAATGATACCAATAACTTCCAGTTTTCTTTAGGAGAAGCCACTTCCCATATATTGTGGCTCTTTCTTCACAGCTGTTTTTAGCCATTATCCATTCTTCAAGAGAGAGTTCAGACAAATTTAACTCCAAGTTATTCTCTGTTCTGTGAAAACTCAGGGATAGATCCTTCTGCCACCACTATGGCAAATCCCCACTGACATAAACTGATCAAGACTTGACTATTCTCAAGCACTTGAATACTCATGCTTAAGGTTAAGCATGTGCTTGACTGTTTTGTGATACCAGGAATCCAGTGGCAAGTGTAGGATCAAAATCCAACAACTGTGCCTGAAATACCTCAGACATAATCTGTGTATTCAAGGACTTTATGGCAGGCTGTTTCAAGGGAAAAAAAATCCTTCTTAAGCTACAGTAGAACTGGGGGTAAGTAGAAAAACATTCATTATTTGAACACAAATATCTGAAAAATTATCAAAGCAGTTGCTTGGGTACTGCTAGAATCATCATTTTGCCCCAGTCATAAATACAGGGTAAAAACACTATAAATAAATAGAGCAGCTCACTTTCCTTTAGAGAGTGAACACATAAATAATACACATTTTGAAACAAAAAAATCATATTGCAAAAATAAATTATCAAACAGAAGTTGTGAACATTATTTTACACAATGTTATATAAAACCTGAACCATTTGGAATAAAAGACTTTGCAGTTCACTGAAATAATGCATTAACATTATTATTTCTGCTTCACATTAAACTGCACAGTTTATCCTTTATCCACTAAAAAAATAATAAATAAAAAAACCTTAAGCTTTTTAAAAGGTTTATGGCAAACAAGATCACTTTTTGTTCTATCACATTTGTTATTAATTTAGCAGTGCAGTGATTGAGTAATCATCTCAGAGTTCCAAATGGAAACTATTGAAGTATCCATAAACATCCCTTGCTCTTTATAACTCATTTTCTTTCACACTGAAGCTTGAAACATCCTGACACTCAAATCTGTAAGACATTATTGCAGTTAGATGAAGTTACAAGAGACAGTCTACAGTCAAGTACTGTGGGAGACTTCACAGCTCTCCTTCTCACCATCACCGTGATCTTGTACGAGACATGAATGTAAGGACACGTCTGATGCCATTCAAGCGGTCTTTGAGGGATTTCATGGCAAGGAAAGGAAGCTGAGCTCTGTTCTCAAGTGGAAGGACAGCTAGGACCCACCAGCACCATGCTGGCCCATTAGGATTAGCCTGTGGTAAGGAATGGGGGGTAGAGAGAAACAAGTTAGGATGCAGGGAGGTGGTTAGGTCTTGTTTTAACACAGTATTTTGATAGCAATGTAGCGAACAGATAATTTCTTTGCCAACCTAATGACCTGTCATTATAGGTTGGCTTGAAACAAATTACAACCAAGTTGCACCTTTCCTAAAAATAGGATGTTGAAGACAAAAGCTATTTCTATCTATCTGCATTTCTATTTCTAGCAATAGTTTATAGCTTAGGCTTTCTAGATTTTGTTTTAATGTATTTTGTTCCCATGTTATTATTGACCCAGTTCCTTGGGATTCCTGCCTCCTTTCTTCATGCTTTATGACACTACTGTATATTCACTTTCTCTTATAATCTGTTATTTTAGGATCCCTACTATTTGCAGTCCTTGAACAAAGTTTCCTCTTGCCCGTTTTCTCTCAGTTATGTAATTGGGGAAATAGAGTAGGCAAAAAGGCATTTAAGTCTCCTGCAATTAATATAGTCAGGTCAGTAGTCTCAGGAAGTTACCAACATTAAATATGAACATTTTGTTCACAACTGTGGTACCACTGGTGCTTGGCAACATACCACAGATTCTTGGCTTATGCAAGATAAATGAAAAGTATTCATATTTTCATCTTAAAACACAATGCCTCCCAGTTTATCTGGTATCCCTGCTATTTCTCTCTCTGAAAGTTACATAAGCCACTGATTCTGGGTACCTGTGGGTCAGGATCCTTAGCTGGCATTGGACCAAAATGACTGAGAATTCGACTTTTGAGTGCTTGCTTGAGCGAGTTAAACCACAGATATGCCTGATCATAGACAGAATCATGGAGAACAAGTAATGCAGCATACTCTTGTCCTTGCACCTGAAATGAGTAAAGAGAAGAGGAGTGTTACTGTTGGTTCAGTCTGCATGTTGGGGAAGGCATAACACTGATTTTTAGGAATTTCTGGGGTGGATAGGGGAAAGGAAAAGAAAGAAACATAACAGCAAGAGTTCTGGGATGGATCCAAATAGTTAGGCTGGTGTCCCCCATTCTGCTTCCTCCCCATTTCCCCACCATCAAATCCTTCACTTCTTACCCTATAGTCTCAACCAAAGACACCTATTTACAGAGCAAGCACTTTCTTGATTGCTATGTAAAAAACACCTTACATAAACATCACAGTATAGAGAAGATTATGCAAAACTGTGGTTTTAATATTAGCAGCTCCTCAGAGTAAACATTTTATCTTGCCATTGTACACTAAAGCTCATACTTCACCCACAATACTTTGACTGACTACAGTCATTTTTTTTAAGACAGAATTAAGTAATTTTGAAGGTGTAGTGGACCCAATCCTGCTCCTTCTGTATGAACTGGAGATTTCCAATCAGCTTCCATGCAAATAGAGGCAGGTTCTCCCAATCCCCTTATAAAGCACAGTTATTATGTCTAGGAGAGAGGTAAAATTTCACCCTGGATTCATGTAATTCTGTTTTCTGCTAAAAACCTCTAGGAAAACCACTCAGTATATGGGCAGTGTGAGTGCATGCTTGTGGTAACTCCCATGTTTCCCATATTTAACCATGAGCAGCCAGTAAATAACAGAAATTTGTTTTACTAGAAACTGTTCTACAAAAGTAAGAACTCACTGAAAACAGGTGCTTAAATGTCACATGTAATACAGTTTAAATGAAATACTTCATTTACCTTTTGATCCTCAATGTACTCAATATCAGCTGTGTTATAGCCATCACGTTGGCTGTGCTGTATCACCTTAAATCTTCTTTTGCCAATGCTGTCTACAACAGAGCGACCATCAGCAAAGAATTCCACATTTCTTATCTCCAGAATGCAGCCATAATCTGCAAACCTATTGAAATCAGAACAAAAGCAAGTAAACAAGTCTTATTCTCTCCACCCTTAGCTCCACAGAATTGCCATACAGGCAGTCGCTACCACAAAGGTATTTACCAGTGTCAGCTCATTTCTATTGTTCCTCATACTGACCTGCTGCAGTTCAAATCATTCCACAATTGTTTTCAAAACTATCAGGAAGATTCCGGCTGTCTAATCTGATTAACACTAACTGCATGTTGTGGAAGACAGGGAGCATCTTATAAAACTGAAAGTTATACAGCTTCAACACACTTTCTCTATAATCCTGATACGTTCAATTTGTGACAAACAAGTGCAGTTCAGAATACTAAAATTATGGAAGGACTATAAAATCTGTGTTTTCTCACAATTTCAGCAGATTTGACTTTGTAGGTGTGTTTTGTGTACCTCAAACTTTTTATGGCATATATGTACCCTGTAGGTATACACCATAAGGGAGGAAAGCTGAACAGAGACAGGCATTAAGATCAAATTACTTAAGACTGACTGTAAATGGCTCAATGTAAATGCCCAGCCAGTCCTTATGAAGGTCCTGTTGTACCTCTGCAGCTTCTGCTATCTTCAGAACAGTGAGGATATAAATATATCCCAATAGCTTAGCTGTTCTTTTCGTAATTTAAAAAACCCTAACCCTACCAAACACCTCAATGCTCTTTCAATTTGATTTCTTGCGCCAAAGCACCCAACAGATTTCAAAACAATAGAAAATACACTTCACTTTTCATGTATTAAAAGAGATCCGCAGCTCAACTTTGTACAATACACACTAGCTATGTGTGCTACAAGAAAATTGGGCAGTCATATTAGTCAGAATCTAAGTATTCAAGAGAGAAACTTAAGTCTTCTCCATGTCTCTAACTGGCATGATTAAGAAGAAGCTTTCTTTACTTTAAAATCATCACATATATTACAGCCATTGACTTTTCTGCACCTCTCAAAAGAGACTTGCTCCACACTAAGTAGGGTACATCACATAGTCCAAGCATGCAGCTCACTCACCCTTTTACAGGGTCACTGATGCACATCCCAAACTGTTTGGTGCCAGTCTCCATGCACCTTCGAATCATCAGGCGGTAACATGGCTCAAAGATGTGCAAAGGGCATGGGACTGTGGGATAAGCCATTGTGCAGACAAATATGGGAACATTCTTGTTTAGGCTATAAAAAAGGACAAACCAGATACAACATTTACCAAACTACTGATAAGGTATAAAATACTTTTTATGCAATAACATACTGTTTAAAATGATGATATCTTTAAATAGAGATTAAAACATCTTTAGAATAAAATTCTTAATGGAGTAAGTACAAGCTAAAATTATTTTTCCCATTAACCAAGTAGATAGTATGGAAAGTGATATACCACTTACTAGTGGAAGAGCTTCTAGTTATGCTTTCTCATTTTGCTAGTGAAAGAATTCATGCATCTGTATTATTATTTCTGTTTACTGTATTTTCCTTAATCCCATTTCTTCCCTGTCTAGTACATTCCAACCCCCAGCCTGTGAGACTTCCACTTACTGTCTCACTCTGTGGATTTTGTGGAGGTCACTGAAAGCAACCACATTGCTTTATAGTTTATTTACTTCTGGATTTCTCCTCTTTATTGCTCAGCACAGGCTCAGTTTTCATGGTAACTCAAAGCACAGTTTCACCTGGACCCTTGTGCTTTTTGAAATGACACGATACCAAGAAAGAAGCTCCTTTGTCAGCATCTTAACTTGTGTTCTACGGTAGCAGGAACCATTCCCCAGTTCACAGCAGTAGTATTAGAGATTGGAATCTACATAAATGGATTACATACTTGGAAAGCTCTGCTATTTCCTCTTCATAAATCTTTCTTCTTTCAGTGAGTTCCTCTGGAAGGTATCTAGCTATTAACTCCTCCATTAATACTGTTTTACAGTATTTCCTCATAGCCAAGCACTGCAGAAAACACACACACACAAGCAGTTAGAGATAACGTGTGGCATTTTGAGTGTGTGCTGCCTATGCACAGGGTAGTCACCTGTTAGCTCCATTTTCTTATGTCTATAGCAAATCAAACGATCTTTTAAGCTTACACTGCTACTGAAGACGTTTATTGAACTATTCCCTATGTTATGGGCATTTTCTGAGGAATTTGGGAAGTAAAAATGCTTACAGATTTTCTAAGAACAGGTGTGGTCCTAAGGCTTGAGCAGGGGAGACTATCCATGCTTTATAAGTCATAAGAGCATTTAAAGTCAAATTCTATATTTCTTTTTAGTTAGGAAATATCAGAGGTTTCTGAATATTTCCTGTCACCCTTGAATTTATGCTGAGAAAAATCCAAACATCATTACCTCCGAGAGCCCTTCCTTGCACAGGGGACATTTTGGGTTGTGATCTAGGCATCTCTCAAGACACTTGAGACAGAAGGTGTGTCCACAAGGTGTAGTGACGGGTTCATAGAAAAGCCTGGATTGGAAAGTCCAAAACCAAAACAATAATATCATGTACCAAAATAAAGAAGGTGATGCCAAAAAAGCTGTATTCATTCTCTAATTTAACTACTCCAGGGATAAAGTTGTTCCTTGCTTTTCATTTCTTCAATCAACTCCTGAATTTACCCAGCTTATACTTCCTTACTGCTACCTGATGTCAAGAACAGCTCATGAACTCTGATTTCAGTTAATGCAAGAGAATATTGTCACTAGCTTCCAATAAGCCAGGATTTGATTTTCCTTTATGTGAGCGATAAACAGAAGCAGAAGTTGGACCATCTGACTTTTTCTAATGAAATTGAGTAACACTTGCACAACTATTACTCTGGAAATCATGTGATTACTCGTATGTGTAGAGCTAAGTACAAAATAGCAATTTGCAGTAATAGCCCACATAAATGACTGCAATAAACTATTATTGTCAACTCTAATGTGGACTTGGAAAGCAGTTTCGTTACAATAGACAGGTTTTAACTTTCAAACAACTGCTTTTCTGGAGCATCAGTGATATGAGGCTCCTGTTTCATCTAGAAAAGTATTTCAATATATAAAAGCAGGTCTTCAGTGTATCATGGTGTCTAATCCTTACCTATTTGAAGTACCTCTGTGACAATATTATAAGGGTTTTTTACTTACTATTATGCTTATGTGCTAACTGAATGTGGTGTTTCCTTGCGTGTAAGTACCTTAAAGAAAGGCAAATAATATGGGGCTTTTTTCATAGAAAATGTTTGAACCTTGAAAATAGGTTGTTCAACATATACTGTATTTTACAACATACTGGCTTCTAAGGGCTCAAATATTAGTCTAATTTTAAGTGAACTTACAAGTTTACTGGAAAATATTACAGTTTGTCCAAATAGTACGCTGAGTCCTGTTACACATTTGGGTTTACATATGTAGAATTTCACATTTATTAGCATCTACTAGATGAGTTGTAGTCACGAACATAACTGGCTCCTAACAAGATTGTCAGTTTACACTGCAATTTGACTGTTTAACTGAAAATCCTTGGTAATTGTTTTATGAAAGGAAACCTCACTGCACCAAGGCTCCCTTATTGCTTTCAACTATGTGAAATACTGAATTCTACAATACGTTTCTATAAGCACTGGTTTGCATATGTATCTTAGTAGTCACTTGGTGGATCTGAAACGTTAGCATAAAGAAAAGCAAGTCCTGTTGAAATGTGTGATTCTGCTCTAGGTCTCACAAAAGCCGGCAGCAGCTTCTTCGTAATGACTCTAAAGGGACCTGGACCAAGCCTCATGACTTGCAGAAAGAAACAGCATACACCAAGATTTCTCATGACAATATATAAGCTATTGTAACAGCGGAAACTAAATAATTACTGCTGCTGAGTAATGCTCCTTCATTCTTGCACCAGTGCATTGCTTTGAGTATTACTTTTTATCTTCTGCTTGCTGCTGGAGCAAATGTAGATCAATAACATTTTAGCCACTGTCAGACAAATAGGTTAATAACAGCTCTTGCAGTTAATTGTGAATAGGTCAGTGGGTTACTAGGTAATTAGTCCAAAGTATCTTAGGATCCAAATCCCCAAAACACCCCTGAAGAACACAGCAGGAAACAATTATAATCAATCTGCATTAATAGCAAGGAAAAGATCTTGTGACACTTGCCTTAGGCACAAGCCTTCATTATTGCAGTGATGTTACAAAGCTAACATCCTCCTAGATGCAAGGTCTGTATTTGTGATCACGATTACAGATCAGCATTGCCATCCTCTATATTGTAAGCTCAAGGATTGCCAATTCCCTAATTCCTTTACAAATGCATTGTAGTCTGGCTGTTTCTGATTTAACATAGAGGATGAAGAAGTAGGGCTAATTAATTTTATTTAAAGCATGTGAAAAATGCTTTGTTGACACAATGATCATAAACATGCAGACTCATTAAATCAGCAAAGACTAATTGTGTGGCTTTCTGTTAAAAGAAAGTTTTGCTCTTAGCAGTATCAATTGTTTTGCCAGCTATATAAACTCTTGGATCACTTTTCAACTGTAAGCTGGGGGGGGGGAAGGAAAAAGCCAATTTATTCCAAGCAGAAGCAAATCAAGCACAATAGTTGTTTCAATTTGTCTGAGATAAATGGAAGATGTCCCCCTCTCCCTGCACACCAACAAGCAACCAAGCAACTCTACAGTTCTCAAAGCACAGGCCTTCAGAAATAAATCCATGAAGAGGCTATCTGCTATTAAGAATTTAAAATATAGTGCAAAACTAACCTAAACATGCATTATTGATAAATCTGGGTAATGAAAGCTACAAACCTAAGTGACACTCACTGCAGAAGTCAAGACCCCTGTGAAAAACCTTCCCAGTGTTTCTGCTAACAAAACCCCACGTGTATTTTTGCCAAAGTTAAAATGTGTTTTACAAGCAAGTAGTAAAATAGATGTAGTTGACAACTACTGGTTTTATCAAGTCATTGCTGTCCCAGGAATGACCGATGACTAGAAGAATAGATCATGAAGCAAATGGAGCAATGGCCTCGGTAAACAAAGGAACACATCTCTCAAGTAATAAAAGGAAAACACGCTCTTGTTTGCTTGCAAGATTCTCCTACTGCAATAGCAGCAACATAGTATTTTACATGCAAATGTGGAATCTTCATTGGATGTGGTCTCTTCAGCTATTTTGAGCTTTATGTAACATCATACAGGGCTGTACAGAATCCAGAGGACAAACTGGTTTTGTGCACTATGTGTGTCAGTGGGTGGCCACATGTAAATGATAAGAGGAAATCTTTCAGAGACCATCACTAACAGGCATAATCCTCAGCTGCCCTTTCCTAAACAATTACTAGCCTAGAAGAGATCAAGGAGTTCCTATTCATCAACAGTGTGGATGAACAGGTCTAGAAACACATCACTGGAGTATCAATTATAATAAAAACTAATTTCATGACAGAGGGAAAAATTACCAAGTAAACTAGAAAATCTCTAGGTCATAAAAGGGAAAGAGATACAGCTTAAAAGCTAAAGACATCCATGAGAAAACAACAGATACCTCATACATAGGGAGCAATCCAAATCTGATGGATCCACAAATTCAAATGGAGTATGTTGTCCAGCACTATTTCCCTTAGTATCAACTGTATCTATCAATAACAGAAAACATATTACAGTGTAATTGAGCAGAAGTATGGTAAACACAGTGGTATTCTGTGTAACTACAAGCAGCAGCCAGTACTTAAATGTGTGTTGTATACACTTGCAAGTTACTGAACCATTAAGCATCGTCACAGTAATTTCTATGCAAAGCATCAAGTTCAGCCTTGGCACAAATCAGCATACCTTCCCTTAATTTTGATGGCATTATACCCACTTACAGAGGGCTGAATATAGCCTTGCATTAACAATTAACATCAAAACATTTTTTCATTGGTGTTGGAAGTGAGACACATTCTTCTGTGCTACCATTGTAAGCATATCCTACAGCATGAAAACAAGCCCAGATATCATCAACAAACAATTTGTGCCTTTAAGCAAACTTTTTTCAGTGATCCAGAAAGTGCTAAGGCCACATGTGACACTCACATTCCTTAAAAGATTCAGATCTCTGATGATGAACAAGCATCAGTAGAGCCAAACCTCTTAGGCACTTTTAGACTATTTTTTGGCTTTAATGTACACAGAAATTCCCCACGCTGCCCTGGTTAGACTAAAGGGAAAATGCACAAGCCAAAGTGCAATTTGGACCCTCTTCCTCTAATTCATATAAAAGCAAAATTTCTACTGATTGCATGCCATGAAACTTACCCTGTAAGCAATCAAACATACCTTTCTTCATCACTTTGCAGGGGAGCTCAGCATTTTGCATCTCCTCCGAGCAGCACTTCCTTTTCAAGAGGCTGCACTTGTCAGAAATGAGAAAGGTAGATTCCGGCATGGAGGTGAGTTTGTTCTCCTCCTCCGAGCAGTCCTTTTTGCTCTCTGTAATTTGTATAGATTTCCTCAAACTACCAGAAGTAGTTACGTTTGTTTTCTCTTGAATGGCAAAACCCTTTTTCTGTTCCACATTTACCTGTGTGAAGAGAGATCTGACATTGGACTAATCTTACAACAACCTGGCAAGGAAAAAAACCCAAACCTATTACAGGTCCTTAACATTATGGATCACCAGGAAGGACTTTGTAGGTCAAGAAGCAACAGTGAGAGAATTGTTGTCAGGGCCTGCTTTTAACAGAGGGGGGGAAATAAAAGTCTAGCTATTACCTCTCCCCACCCATCCTAGCCCCACCATGGCACTCAGTATTTTCAGCTTTTACGTACGGCTTTATAGCTTGGTCATGAAACTTGATTCAGGCAGAAATGTGGCCAGATCTCAGGCTAAATATATTGTTATCACTTAACCTATTGGGAAATGCATATTGCATATATCATAATGATGGTATCAACTATCAAAACCAACCAAAACCAATGTGAATTTATTTTAAGGAAGCAGTATAAACACACAACTTTTAACAGAAAAATGTGCAGAGCTTCCTTTGGCAAGACAGATTTATTTTGCAAAGGCTAAAATGATGAGACTACATCCTGTTAAGGCTACACAACAATCTGGAGCAGCCATTATACAGGACATCCCCTATCAGCTTGTCACATCAACTCCCCAGGTGAACCTGAAAGTAGATACTGTGGATAGTGATCAGAAGCTGTGGCAATGTGTAACACACAGAAAGATGAGTGACCTGTCCCTCAAATGACTTCATTAGGGGTCATACAAAAGGATTTCTTGTCAGAATACCCTAATAGCCTTTCCAGAAGGAAAAGTCACTGAGTGTTCTTATCAGTCTAAATAAGGCTGCTCAAAACCTGCCATTTTTTGTTTGTGAGGACTACTGACGTTTTCTCCCACATATATATATATGTATATACATGTATACACCAAACCTATCCCCAAAGTTCAGATGTCAGTGAAGCAAAAGTGGCCCTTACGAACCCATGGATGCCAACCTCTACAGCCATTTATATAACTATGTCTGTGAAACCAAACTTACAGAGCAGATAATACATCTTATATGGGTAACCTCTCAGCAGTGTACAGAATCTGAACACAGGATAGTTTTGTCACTGACATCATCAATTACAGTTGAAGCTGAAACCACAGATTTTAGCATTTCACAGCTTTGGAGGGTATCTCAATCCAGTCTTCAGAGGCTCTTGGCCACTACAAACTACTTGGAAGAGCTAAAGACAATTACAGGACTAGAACCCACTCAATTCTGGCATAAATTTTACCAGTACTACACCAGAGGACTTCTATTAAAGAAAAATAAGTCAGATAAGGAGACTTCAGTAAGTCAACACTTTCTTGTAATCTTCTGAAACTCAGTAAAAATCTGAGAAAATGTATCCTCCTGTCTCCCATAGGTGAAAAAGGAGAGAAGGCTTCCCAATGTGAACATAAAACACACACGAATTAAGAACCACACATCAGACTTAGTTTTTACCTTGAGCAACCTCTGTAGGTTATGGCTGGTGCCTCCAGATCCCACTGAATTTAGGAGATTCCCCTTTAATCTAGAGTGATGTGACAACAGCTGCAGGATATCAGGTAAGTGTTCCTGAGCATTTCCCGGGATGAGTGAAAACAAACTAAGTAGAAGCTGTGATATAAAACAGAATACTTCACTGCTTAGTTCCTTCCTTGCAACCTCAAATGAAAAAGCAAGTAAAGGAAGAACTGAAAGAAGCATCCTTGATTTTGTTAAAACCATTTAAAGAGCCCTTTAGATGAGGATAAGAACAAAAAGTACAAGAGCTAATGCAATATAGGCTGAACAGACAGCAAGAGACATTTTCAGAATTAAATAAGCCCATAAAGTTATTAACCATTCTGGGATGTGACACACACATGCTTTCGTCCTCTTTGTCCTGTGGGTCATAAGCTCACCAGAAATTACTAACATCCATCTTAAACATGTTTTTTGCTGCACCTCAAAAGCTTTCACTGGGGTTGATTAGTACAGAGAGCACTCATCTCACAGGCTTAATCCAAGTTCAGTGAAGTAAACATATCTGATGTTGTAAATTGCAGCTATTTTTAATTCACTTACATGACAATACAAGAAAATGTAGGCAGTAGAGAAACGCTACTTCCTCATTTGCTATCAGAAAATAAGTGCATTTGTTTTGAGTAGCACCTTGTAGCCAGTCGTATGGCATAGCTTCACAGGTGACTGTTTAAGGGATGAAGCAGTGCTGAATGCAAGATTTACACTCCCCAAACTATTTTCAACATACTGAGGTGATCCTGCTGATTCCTGAGGAAGTCACATGACAGCAAAGGTACCTTTCTAAAGGCAAAAAGGATTCCACAGGATCACACAGTGTCAAAACTAACATGGACAGCTAATACCAGCAGAAAAACACAGCTGCACACCAAGAATTTGGTAAAATGTAGCATGTTATTGTTATGCAAATGGCCTTGGAAGTGACCCAGTAGAACCATGGATGAACTCTGTCTGATGAGTGCACAATAATTCTTTCGGTTATAAAAAGCCTGTGTTTGCCTCAGAACCCCACTGCTCCAAAGTGAGGTGTCTTGGATAAGGCTATTTGGAGTCAGAAATTAGAAACACATTTGTTTGTTCCTGCTCTTTTTGCTCTAGTGCACAGGAACTCTCCCAGCGTGACTGTGAGAACAAACCATGACACAATGACAGTGAAAGACTGCATGGAACCCATCAGGAAAAAAACCCAACCAACCAAACTTCCCAAATATCAGTGACAAAGACCTCACAGGAGATGGAAATCTCAACCATATGCAAAAATGAGAGAAAAATTTGATTGTACTACAGCCATGCAGGGGCTATACTCTCTGTTTCCTTCATGAACAGTGCTTTACTGTAAGAATTATACCATGCTTTCAGAAAGCTTTATTTATTGCAGCACACAGAGCCCTCAAAGTTCCTATCCCACCAGTGATGGAGAAAAGCCTGAATGCACTGCCATAAAATTCAGTACAAGGAAAATAGCACATTACATTTTATTACCATAAACTATCCCTGTGACACTGAGGCTTTTAGCTATGACAGCAACAACAAAAAAGGCTAAATGTCAAAAACACTGATTCACAGGAAATCAGAGATTTAAGGGGCTGCAAAACAAAGTAGTCTTCACAAAAGCTGTTGGATAATCCACACACCGCATTTTAGGGTGTTACTGTAAAAAAGCCTCACTGCAGATCTATTTTGTTGCTGATTTAGCATTAATTATTAGCAATCTTTAAAAGCTATCTTAAAACAGCTCTTCTTTTGTTGACTGCTTCCTTCACACACTGATCCTGAGCACAGTATGACTGGCAGTAGGAAGAGAGCTGCTGCTCCCAAGTGGAGTTTGAAGGGTGCTGCGTGTTGCATTCTGCCAGTCAATGGCCTGATACAACATTCCACAGCAACCCCTCCTCTACTGCACTCTGTCACTGGTAAGACATGGCCACGCTAGGAAAGAGATTAAAAATCCAGCTCTAGAGAAACACAGCAGTCTGTGGGTGAGTTATTAACAAAGTCAGTCTTACTTCAAATTTGGCAATGCTAACACCATGAGTAACTGTTTCCACACAGTGTCTGCTGAGTATGTTTTCTTGCTACCTGTCTATCTTCAAGCAATACACAACTCAAATCTTAACAGTTGGGATATGTGTCTCCATACAGCTCTTTGCAGTAATGACAGAGAGGGGAAAAGAGAAGGAAAAAAAAAAATTATCCTGCTTTATGAAATGCCACTGAACACAGGAACACAGCTCCGGATGACTTAGGGAACTCACCTTTTGTGCCTCAGACTTGGCAGTCTTGTTCCCAGTATCTAGAGCAAGGCAGAACAGAAACTCTCTTAAAGCTTCTTCTGTTTTCCCCAGATTAGCTAATGCTTGTCCTTTCCTTAGGTGACCCTGCAATGAAACACACCCATAGCTGGCACCTTTTGTCATGAGAACATGCACTAAAACCAAGATGAAGTTACACAAGATCTTTCCAGAGAAGAAAAAGTTAGGCAGGGGAAATCACTATAAACATCTCTTCTACCACAACACCACCAGTGCCTGGGGTTTTAACTCTTACAGGAAGAACTAGGATATTCTCTAACTCATACGTATGCTCTCAGAGCACTTGATCTGAACTGATCTTGGAGAAATCTACTTCCCCAATTTAATCTCTTAAATTTATCATTACATCATTATATAATGATGTAAGCATAGCATGGGATTTTTGCAGAGTGCTCATGAACTTGAGAATCATGCAGGTCAAAGACAATAGTCTCAGTGTATCCTCTAGGATTATCACTCTCTTCCTGCACCCCAGAAGTATCACAGTTGAATGCCTGCAAGTCACAGGAAGCCAGAAAGTGACAGGATGCAAAGCCTCACTCCGATCCAGCTGTCTGACCATTCTAACAGGTTTCTATCAGGGTCAAATCAAGGTTTTAAAGTACAGCTGGAGTCAGGACTTACTTTCAACCAGTATGGCTGGAGTCTGCATGCTGTTTCTGCATCATGAAGTGCATTTTCACAAGCTTTCAAAGTCGAGTTAATCTGAGACCGGTTGCTGTAGAGCAAGTGGTCATTGGGAGCTGTGAGAAACAGGAAAACAGGTTGATGGAATCAAGTTAAAAATCAGTTACATAAACTTTATTCTTTTGGGGAGGTTCCAAGTTGTAAAACCCTACAAAATACACTTTCTTTTTTAATAACTACACACTAAATGAAAATTGGAAACCTCTTTGGGTAACTCCAGACAAGACGTCAGCTATGCCTTATATAACTGCAGGGAACATTGCATAAATAAACCACGAGACGCTCACACACTAAATTACCAGCTCTGACTGAGGATCAGATGGGTGATAGAAACACACAAGAGACATTCCAATAGCAATGCTGTCCTGCTGTAGAGAAGAGTTTCACAATTTTTAGCATCAAAGTTTTCAAGTAATACGTGAGGATCTTTTCGTATCAAAGCTCAACGCAGGAAAACAAGTGATAACTATAGGAATAGGATAATGCTATGACAGTGTGGGTGAAGCGATCTGCTGGTTACACACAGTGTTTTGTAGCATCAAGGTACAGTGTGTACCAGATTAAGGCTGTACGCTCTTTCAGAACACTCGATAATTGAGCTCTTACCTCGCCTTTAATTTGCACTTACTATGCGCTGGGTTACAGCTGTCTTTCCTCAAACTACATGACAACGATCGCACCAGAAGTTTTCCCCACACAGCCCCTGCGGTAGTTCACCGGTCATGGCCGGCCACGGGGAACTGCTTCCCAGCCGGGACCCCCCCCTTGCCCTGCGGCCGCTGCCCCCGGACCCCGCCGGTTACACAACGGCCGGACCGCGGGTGCCGGCTTACGCAACCGCTGCTCTCCTGACCCAGTTCCACCGCCGGCCGGGGAGCCCCTGCCCCTCCCGGGGCTCCCTCTGCTCTGCCCTCCCCGCCGCCCGTCCGCCCAGCACCCGGCCCAGCACCGCGGGCACTCAGCGGGAGCGCGTCCCTGGCCCGGGTAAACTTGTCCCGGGGAGCGCGTCCCCCGGAGGGCGGCGTCGGACTGTGAGTGCCGTTACCTAAGCTGACCGCTTCGTTGTACTTCTGCAGGGCGGCTTGCAGCTTCTTCTCCTTGTAGAGGAGGTTCCCTTCGTGCCTGAGCTGCGAAGCCTTCACTTGGCAGGGAAACCACTTGGCCAGCAGATTGCTGAGGATGACATTGACCCGCGGGAGCTGCCCGGGCGCTGTGCTGCCCTCCTCCTCCTTGCACAGGACGCAGCGGGACTCGGCGGCTCGGTCCCTCTCCAGGCACTTTTTGCAGAACGTGTGTCCGCAAGGCAAGGAAACGGGCTCGAAGAGGAAGCCCTGGCATTTGCGGCACCTGAAGACGTCCCACTCGCGGGGCTGCGGGGGGCCGCTCCCGGCGGCGGGCAGCCCCTCTTTGATCCGGACGCTCTGCGCCAGGCACTCCACCAGTTTCTCCAGCTGCTCGGCGCGCAGCTGCTGGTGCCGGGACGCCAGCTGGTACAGCGGCAGCGCTTCGTGCAGCCGCCCGCCGAACGCCAGCGCGTCGGCGCGCCCCAGCAGCACCTGCCACTCGGGCCCCAGGCCGCCGCCCGACAGCTCCAAGTTCTGCGCCTGCAGAGCCCCAGCCGCCAGCTGCAGCACCAGCGGCGGCGGCTCCGGACGCGGCTGCGGGGGCAGGTGGGAGCCCATGGCCGCGGCGGCTCTAGCGGTGCGGGGCGGCGGGGAGCGAAGGGGGCGCGGGCGCGGCACGGCCCCACCGGCCCATGCTGCTGCCGCCCCGCGCCGGGAGCGCCCTGCGCCGCCGCCGCTTATATAAAGGCGGGCACGTGACGCCGGGCAGCGGCGCTCATTGGGCAGCGCCCGCAGGTTGTTACAAAACCAGGCGGTTTTGTAACGCGCCCACAGCGGCGCCGGCCCCGCTCCTGCTCCGCTGAGGGGGCTGCCCGCCCGCCGGCCGGCCCGGCACTGAAGCGGGCTCCACAGCCCCAGCCGAGCTCCTGCTGGGGCAGGGGCACCCGGCTTTGCCTCTGGTAGCGAGCTGTCGGGTCCGCCCGATCTGGGGACGGGTCGCTCTGTCAACGCGGGCGCTCTGTGAGGGGTTGAGGCCGGTGAGAGGTCCGTGAGGGGCGGGAGCGGCTCCGCCTCGGCGCCGCCCGCTCCGGTAGGTGTGTGAGACACGGTCTCTCCTCGCCCGGGTTCTGCGTTGGGCAGGGCCGTGCTGCAGGTGAAGACACCCCGATGGGAACCGCTTCCCGCGGGGCGGCTGGAAAGTTAGGTTTGACCCGTTGGTTTATGGTGAGATGGCGGCGAGATCAAGTCAGTCCCGGGTTCGGCATCTTGATAGCTACGGCAGTGCAAAATAAGTAGCAGTTCAAACCGACTTGGAAAAAACAGCAATGCCGTTTCCTGCTAGAACTGGAATTTTAAAGGCTGTAGTGACACAGATAATGACTCTCCTGAAGAGAATCTGCGTAGTTGTGAAGCTATTCTGGCGTCGGATACTTGTGCTTTTAGGACTAGAACGTCAGGAAGAAAATGTCCAGTTTACTTGGGTATGTGGTGTAACATATTGCATAGGTATACCTGCTAAGTTCTAGGTAAAAACCACATGCCTTATGATGAATGTTTGTTCTATTTAGGACTAGCTGAGTTGCCCCCTTCAGTCTGCAGTTTTCAACCGGTTTTGATGATATGAAAGGTCTGCACGAGTCTTGTAACCGTTGGTGCTGAACTAGGGACAAAATCGCCTGTGCTACTGCAGAACAGAAACACTTGTTTTGAAAGAAGTTGTCTGATTTTTGATTGTTTGCAGTTTTATGTGGATCACAGTTACAGGTTCTAGAAATGTCCATGATATGTAGGCAGATGTTTCCAAATACTCTAAACATATGGGCCACTTTTCACACTGTCTTAAAATCCACTGCAGTATTTGATATTTCTGAGGATAGCTGTTATTGATACTATTGGCCTCCTCACAAAACACAAGAGAAGGGACGAAGGGATTGATTTCCCATTTCTTATTTACTGAAGCATTTGAACCCCCCAACTTTGTCTGTGTAAACTAAGCAGGTAAGGACAAGCCCTGCCTATGGGGCTTGAATGGACAGGACAGAAGATGGAAGAAAGGAGAAGGAAGAAACATGACTTTTGTAAGCCCTTGTTTAGAGAGGATACATGAGAAAGTTCAGATGAACCTAGATTTAAAGCCAAAAAGTAATTTAAAGCCAGTTAAATTCTGGCTCTTAACACTTAATAACACCCACCAGAATAAGGAGGGCTCATTTTGTGATGTTTATGTGTCCATGTGTAGGCAACTTTGGGATTATACAGGAAGTCAGAGTTATACCTGGAAACAGAAACCAGCCATCAGACCCCTCAATAATTGTCTTCAAATTCTATCACAAGAAGACATTTTGCACCTGCTAAAGGTTTGGACTCCATCCCTTGGGCTCTTGAAAAGAAAGTGCAACATCCAACCGTTATTCCCAGGTAAATCCCTTAATTAGAAAACGTTTAATAGAATAACCACTGGTTTTAGTATTTTTTTATTCTGCCATAGCTTAAATCAAACAATAACCCAAAGTGCAGCTCAGCCTGCCATCAGATAATTCAAAGAAATATGGGACACCTGAAGCACTTAAAGTTTCAGTGAAGCAATGCTTCTGAGCAGGCAGAGTTAGAACTGGGGCTCGGAAGGATGGGGGTTTCCCCACAGACTCATGCTCACTAACACAGACTTTGTTTCCCAGACTTCCATGCAAGAACTGATACTGTTTGTGCATGCTGTGTGGTAACCCAAATCCATGCACTGAGCAGATATCCTGGGTTTGTTCAGGCCCAGCTGTTCAGTGCATCCACAAATCAAGCTCACCAGGGCCAGCTTTCTCCTTACATTTATTTAACACATGAGTTACAAGGTAACACACTACCGGGTACAACGGTTGGGTTTAATCTACATGTAATGTTTGCTGTGTTGTTCCTTCTAATCACTACACATGCTCAGAGAGGTCTTCATTTGGGCCCAAGACTTTCTGACCTCTGTGGGTGTGATTTTTAGTATTATAATGAAGGCAGTTCACTTCAGGACACCTTAAAAGTTAGTTTTATTGCCACGTTAGATAATCAAATGATCACTTGGTCAAGCTGTCAAATCACTCATCCTTTAGTATTACAGATCCTGAATGTCCTCCTTTAATTTTCTGAACAAGAGCAGGATCTAGTTTTACCCATGAATTCCTTATTGTTTCAAGAGGTTCATTTTGTCCCAGGCCCAAGATGCAATAACTATGTAACTATGACTACCAATTGCAGGTGCACAATACAGCATGTGATACATCGTATCACTATAAAAGAACAAAGAAAGATGTTTTCTTGTAGCTTTGAGGTCAGCAGTTGTCTCTATTGCAAAATAGCCTCGGCAACCCCTCAGTGTGTTATTTTATAACCATTGTGTTGAAAACCACTATGAGTCAAAGCCTATTCAAGCGAGGGAAAGTGACAGAACCGCTGGTTACCAGTAGCAATGTGATGACAATCTCTCCATCAGGAATATGCCACCAGTATTTACATAGTTACATTGCAGACACTTAAAGAGATAAGTCACGTACAAAGGCAGGGTTTCTAGCAGCACATGAATTCAAGATAGGGAAATAGATTGTTACAGAAAATGTGATCAGCATTTGTGCTCTGAAAGGAACTTCCACAGTTTCTATTTACAATGTATGAAGGCATCCGCAGGGCTTGCTGACAGGCTGATCACTCTGGACTGGAATGACTTTCAGAAAAGCACTGTGAAATATACTTCTGGGAATTCTCTTACAGCAGCAGGGACATGGCTGAAACATTTCAAGAGCAAAGGGCAGCTGTGCTTATGAACTACTCCCATGGTGGGAGCTGTGTGTTTAGGAGGGTGAACAGAGCACAGACCTTTATCCAAAGCCAGAAAAAGTTCAGACCTTATTATGGATGGCCTGTGGGCAACACCACTGTGATTTCTTAGGGAGGAAACCAGCTGGCTCTGCCTCTGCTAGTTCCTGGTACGTGTGGTGTTTGGTAAATGTTAGTACTTTGTGGGGTGTGACAGGTACAGAGTGAGCTGTACAATCACTAATGGCAAATGGTTTTAAGCCAAGATACTGCATTACTGTTCACTAGAAATCAGCAACTACAAAATATTTGATTCTGACATCAGGCCAGGCTCTGCAAAGATTATTTTAGCAAGAACAGCTGTGTAAGTTGAATGTACATACTCAATCTAAATATGCTGGGGTGTTTTTATATAACACATCCTGAAAGCGTGGAGTTTTCATACATTCATACATATATTCATGGATTTGGAGCAGCAGTGGGTCATGAGGTGTATTTGATTAGGAAGCAAAAAAAGAAAAAAGCAAAAAGCAGAAAAAAACCCAAAGCAACTCCCTACCTACCTGCATTGTTCATGAGATCAAGAACGATTTATCCCTCACTTAAGCAGAAGTTCAAGCTAGGAGGTGACTCACTCTGCAAAAGCACATCTCCCTTGTATGAGTTTTCTGCAAAGGGAGGTTTAATTTCTTCCTTTTAATGACAATGAACACAATACTGATCTTCTTCCAGCAGTTAATGGCTGGCACAACAGGCAGGATGAGAGCATGACTACACTCTTCAGGCGCCTTCTGGAGCTATAATCTGCGTCAGACTTTGAGACCACAAAACCAACCAACCTATTTCTTTCCCCTCTAGACTCACTAGTCAACTAACACAACTAACGCAAGTGTGAAATTCTGACCTCCTAGTCATGCTGACAGAGCTCCTGCTCTGTTGGAAGTAGGGATGAGAAAACTCACATCACAAATGCAGCCACAGATGGCTTGTTATTTTCAAGTGCTGTGCACACACTGTAATAGTCCATAGGCAAGAACAGATTTGGACTGATGGCCTGTGGAGTTGAGCCAACTGGAAAGAAAAGAGGGAGCTCTGACCGGTGTGTTGGGAAGCAGTGCTGACAGACGGGTAGAGAGCGGGAAGCGAACATGTGGGAGTTCTTTAGTGTTATTTGCCACTGAGTCTCTGAGTGACTTCTGGCAACTATCTTTGACTCTCCTTTTGCATTCTGCCTACAATGACTACTCCTGCATGTGCTGGGCATCTCTGCTATTATACATACATGATTAACATTGAGAAACAATCAAGTTCCAGTTCTATTTTATATAGGTTTTGACACATTAATCTTGAAAGCAAAAGTATCATGTTCCATATACTGTAAAGGAAATGAAAGAAAAGGTGAATTGGGGAAATTTATGTTCGTTTGCCACAGGTTAGAAAACAGCTAGAACTAAGATGTTCACAAATACATTATCCAGTTTAAATAAATGCATGTTGCCATCAAATAGAGAAAGTAACTGCAGCACTGAGGCTTGTTTTTCAGGGAAAATTACCAATAGAAGCTGGGAAAGGTCCTTGCTACCTGTTGGTCTATGAACAGTGTGTAAGAGTTAAAAAATACTTGTCCTTCCCAACACAAACCTCCTCCCTTCCTAACTGGTGACTGACTGGTGATCAGCCTGACAAGAGCTCGGGACCAACATAGCCAGCATCCCATACAAGTTGTATCTTTCCCACATAGTACAGAAAGGGGGATTCACGGCCTGTCCTTGAAGTGTAAACAAACCTAGAGTGAGTTGGGTAAAATAATTTCTGTTCAGGAATACCCAGATTCTGAGAAGGTTATTTTTGTTCTTTATTGAAATGAAAAGGCTGCAGTCAGAAATGCAGTAAATTCAAATGCTGGAGTATTTTAATTGTGAAGTAAGATCTTTCAGTGTTGAACAAATATTTAACACCTAATTCACTGTGAAATAAAGAGAAAACAATACTTTTAAGGCTCATATTTTATCAAAACTGAGGAACTGTCTACTAGCCACTACCATTAGCCATTTTGGTGGCAACTGCTGTTTTACTGGAAAGCTACTCTGTCAGAAGGAAAGCCCAAATCAACTCTTAAGTACAGAGGAGTGAAAATCCCAAGTGTTTATGTACTCCTTCATGTGCATTGTAAACCTGCAGTTACAGTAAACTCCTGTTTAATGTGTGGCAAGAAAAAAATGAGCCTAAAAGAGGTCCATCACCCTGTGTGGAGAATATGAGGAAAACAGTAAGGAAGCCTTTCCACTTCCAGAGAACGTGGGCAGTGGCTGTTACAGGAGAATAATGGAAAGAATACATTCCATCTAGAAGGCATTTATGGATCCTTCTGAACAGTAAAAAAAATACTTTGCAAACATCTAGAGCAGTAGGTCATTTTATACCCATGCAGTGTTCTATTTGTCTGTAAAGACTTCACTTGTGGTCTCAGTTGGAGACTCCTTTCTAGTTTGAAACCAATAAACTTGAACGTTCAGAGGGAAAAGGTTGTAACAAGGAATGCTTTGTATCACATCTTGCGATAATGCAATTCCAGAAATAAGATATACAAGCTCCACAAGCTAAAACAAAAAAGAAAACATCACATCAATGCAACCTACAGCCCACTTGAGGTTACAGGAGCTAATTCCTCTTTATATGCTTTGGTGTAACCTGAACACAGTAGTTAAGATGCAGTATGGATCAAGCCTCAGACTTATTGACGAGTAGCCTACAAAGCAAATGGAACAGTTTGAAATAAAGGCTGCTAGATTTATTTGGAACTACAGGACACATTCTTGCACAGGTTTTAAAAGCTTTCTGGACCATAGCTATTGAGCTGTCCTTGTCATACTTTTAAAAAGAACTTTGATGGCAGCCTTCACTAATACAATGAAGTCACTTTATACCTGTTGTGATTCTTAAAATCCAGGAGCCAATTCATCCTTTCATACAGAAACAGCTGTGGGAGTGTAAAAAGCCTCCTAATCCATGGTTTTAATTTCAGTAGTTTTCTGCGGGCAGTAAAGGAGATAAAGACAAGTTCTACAGTCACAAAAACCAAGAGGGAGAAGTATGTGTGATACTACTGATGTAAAACCCCTAAAAGCAGCTAGAATGAGCCAGTGCCAACAACAATCATGGCTTTCTAAACTGCTTTTGGCAGCTGGATAGATCCAATAGTTCTAGGGCCCATGGCTTGTACTGTCACTGGGCCATTGCTCACAGCCTCCGTGTCTTTGCTGCTGGCGAAAACTTGTTCAGGCAATGATTGAGGAATGCAGCCCTTCTTGGAAAAGCTCTTAGGGACATACATGTGGTCCCACGGCATTTAAATGAGAATTAAAACATACGCCTCAAGTTATGGGGCTTCTTCCAAGATTTACTCATGGGGCAAATAAACAGAATCTTTTTTCAGTTAGGAGGGCCTACACTGATCACCCAGTCCAACTGCCTGACCAACACAGGGAACTTCAGCCTATGCTTAATTGTTTCCTTGGCCTGGTGGCTTGGTGTTCTCACACCCATGACTTTCCTCCCAGAGGCTGTACGCAGCCTCTTCATCCCAGGGTCTGATTTGCACTATTAATGAGTATGTACTGATCTACAAGATGACTGTCTCCTGCCATTTGCTATTACTGCAGTGCCAGAGGTTTCTGCCCATTAATTCAGATGATTCTGTTCACACTGAACATATGGGACATACATAAACAAGAAGCAGGCCTTTCCAGTTAGAAATCTATGAGGTTACTGCTATTTAGCCCATTTTGATCAACCAGATAAAGACTTATATTGTACCTTTCCACTTGTGCATTTCTATGGCATTAGTTCTGGAAGCTCAAATTTTTGATCCACAGACTTCCCAATTTTCTTCAAAATTAACCTTTAAATACCTGCAGCCATAACTCAGTCAGTGAGAAACCAGAAGCACTTTTACTTACGCAAAACTCCAGTTCACATTTGTCACACGAGAGCACAGGAGTGCATGTTGTTGTATTTTTTATTTGAGGCACTGCGGAGCTTTCTTCTGATACACACTGACGGGGCTTCCGGTAGCAGGCTTTCAAAAATACTGAGAATGATGAATCACAATCAGAAATAAATGACTCTTACATCTATTAAGATGGTTATTTAAAAGATGTTTTGATGAATCATGCAATAATTCTCGCAAACAGCATTATGCTTTTTCATACACTTGGTTTTGGTTTTTTCCTAAGTCTTACAAAAAGACCTTGTGCTTTTAACGCTTGAAATGAAAACATATTTACAGCAGACATCATAAATGCCATAAATGACCATAAATGCCACTTTAAAGTTCATAGAGGCAAAGTGGTGATGCTTCCCTGCTTTGCTATTCACCAAACATGCTGAGGGTGTTTTCAGATCTGTTCTGTAAACTCCCAGTTTCAAAGCGTTCAGTCCTGGATCTTCAGTACGCTCCTTTTCTCCAAGTCATTCATTTCCTTCAGTATAAGGGCAACGTTGTATCTCAGTTCTTGAAACTTTGCAACTGGCACCTGAAACAGAATATTCATGTTAGAAAATACAAAACATCTTGGGAACTGTGGCAAGGACATGCCACAGTGCCAGCCCCATTTACTTTTGCAGGTGGTTTTTATAGACATAAAGGATTTGAGGTTAGGAAAATGCAGTTAATTCAAGGAAATCATCCAGGTAAAAAAGGAGAGTGGGAAAACCCAAAAAATGACAGCTACCTAATACATCTTCTACACTGCTTGATGTGAGAAAGGATGTGCTCTAGAATGTAAACTGATGGATGGCTGCTGTGGTGAAGTGAGTTACGAACTGGAAAGAAAGATAAAGACAATTGGAAGGTTGCAGAGACTAAAGAATTCTCAAGCAACAAATTCCAGATATTCTGCTTGTCTGAACTTTGCAAGAGAAAGGAATGGAGGACTTGGCAGCAACCTCAAGAGCAAAGGGCACTGCCTGCATGTGGAAGGCCGAAGGTTTTGATTAAAGTATACAAAATATTTTCAGTCATGCAGGAGACTAATGGACTTCCCTTTACCACTTCAAGCCTGAGAAGCCAAACATATAGAAATCTGTTGCCTGGTAAGACACAGAACCACATCTGAGTGCAGGCACTGGGTGACATGTTAGTACAGCACAAACACATGTGCTCATGTGAGTACCAGCAGCAGTCTAGCTAGTCCCAGCCTGCTCTGCAAAGCACTGCTTAATTTACTTCTTTGAGAACACTGAAGACACACAGTTCTTCTGACAGAGTCCTTCTGCCTACTGTAGCACAGATACCAATTGTGTGAGAGGAATCCAACATCTGATTTACATTTTCCATATGCATCAGAAATGCATCAGAAGGCATCACATCCTTTTCACTTCTGACATATATACAAGACTCAAATCTAAACAACTAAGAATATATACTAGTCCTCACAAGTGAAACTCACCCTGTTGTAAAGGGTTATCCTGAAGTCCATGGCATCATTTCAGTTCCATGGAAGACTTCAGAGTGTATGGGATGCCCTGAGCTGGACTTTCCACAGCAAGGGAATTTGATCTCAACACTTTGCAATGCAGCACTGAATTTGTGCCTTCCTCAATAGCTGCCTGCTTGTGAAACGCTGTAGAAGTAAAATCAGTCCTCCTCTTTCAACCCACAGTGCTTGGTGCTTCCTCCAGACTACTACTAACACCTGAACTGAAGCCAAAATCTTTAGAGAGTTCAAATGTAACAGCGCCTGCTGTGCACTGAATTCCTGTATGCACCACCATGTTATTTATAGAACAAGTAGCATTCCTTTTCAAAAGTTAAAAATATGGAAGAGTTTATGCCATCTTCTGGCAAGCCTTTATGTACAGCGCCAGGAATACTGCCACTGACTAAGTCTGAGGAAAAAAGCAAAGAGGTTTTTTTACTTTCTTTCCAGCAGCAAAAACTTTACTGAAGAATAAAACTATCTCTGCCCCAGAAGAGAATGTTACCATTTTAGAAGTGTATCATACATTATATAAACTACCCAAGTGATTTTCCTGCCCTCAAGAACCACCATCAGGGCTGAAGGTTGCAGTTGATAACAATCCCCTTTTTTTTCAGTTAAACCAGGTATTATTACACAACAGTGGTTTTTAGTAATTAATGCTCTTTAACAAATGCGTTTCCAGCAATATGTGTGTAGGAACAAGGTATAAAATGATTTTGGGTGGCATATATGCAGCTACTCTGAGCATGAAGGATTCCGAAGAATACTAACCAATGATAATGTACTGTTTACAAAAGCTGTAACATTGTAAACAGTAAAGAACTGTTAAAAACTGTTTAAAAGAACTTCAATGAGTTTTTTGTTTGTTTGTTTCTTTTTTAACTTATTATGGTAATCAGACTTACTTCAAAGCGATGAGCTGTCCCATCTGAAAGCTTCAGCATCATCAGAATGGATGGTTGAAGTGCACGGGCCAGGGAACTGAAATTATTTACCTGATTAGTATTACAGCAATAGACACGGGCAGTGGGAAGAGTACAGCACTGTACATTAGCAAGTTGAGAGGTTCATGTAGGTTTTACATAGAACATGAGTAATTTCAATCAGAGACCTGTACCTGGCTGGCAACTCAGCAGCATGGGAGTCATGTCCAGTTTACCTCAGTACTGAGAAAACAAATCTTTTTAATAGTTTAGTAGCTATGAGTTTAGGAGCAATTTTAATCTTAAATAATAGTTTGGTAGAACTGTGGTAAGGAAAAGAGCTAACCCAGCACTGCTAGTAATAATACACAGTTTGCTTACGTAGTTTACCATGTTGCATTTATCTTTTCCATCCCTTCAATAATTTCAACTCCCATCTCATTTAGGGCATCAAGTTCTTCCAGTCTTCATCCTAAATTTGTGGGATGTTGTTTTATTTGATGACCCAACAAAGGGAAATGAGTCATTCTTGTGCAGCTTACATCAACCAACTACCAAAGCCTGCTTAGGTACTGAAAGGCATTACAGCCAGAAGCCATACCTCTTCACAGAAGCTGGTGATGGATGATAAGCAAGAAATCCTGGGGGGGAGGGTTGACTGGAAAGGAAGTAAGAGGAAGGAAAATAGAAAAGGACAGTGTATTGCTCCAGTGTTTGGAAAACAAATCATAGGATTTGCCTGCAGCTTGCAAGCACTGTGCCTGAGGATGTTTATCTGTACATTTTGCTCTCTTAGAGGTACAGATTTTTTTCTGCATAGCGGTACCTGTTTTTACAGGCATCACTATGCAGAACTGTTTCCAGCACTTCAAGAGTCACCTCTCTTAGTACCTTGTGGCCATTACAGCTTTCACTCAGGAGCCTTTTTTCTTGCTTTTGGGAAGACCATCCCTGATCCATGGGCGCTTCAACTATGGCGGGAAAAAGACTCTCTCTTGGATGCAGGTACTCATGTATGCAATATGAAGTCACTCATGCTAACAATGTATGCTACTGACAAATACTGGATCATCATCTAATTTCTTTCCCCTTGGTCTGTCTTGGTTATAACAAGACAAAGACCAGGAACAGCAGAGACAACGTTTCTGTTTCCTTCTGGCCCTAGCCAAAGAGTCATCCCCCAGCTGCCTCTGCTGTGGTAGATGGCAAGAAGCTATTCACTGCAGGCACAGACAGGATGATTACAAAGACCTTTGCTCCTGATTTGAAAGAAACTAGGAGATCACTGACAAGTTGCATAACTATGGCAGTGTAATGGTGCTGTTCTGAAGCCTCTCTTTGTAGTATGTACAGCAGACTGTACAGGTAATGAGATTCTATTTATCATATGCAACACAGAAATGATAGTCTGCTTGAGAAGTTGTATAGATGATTTCCCTCCCCTGCTCCAGTGAGAGCTTGGCTGGCTGTGTGAGGGTCAATCCATCTAATTTATTCCATCATATCTGAGGACCTGTGGATGGAGTTCTATCAGCTCCATCAAGTTTCAAAATTTTGAAAGAAACTCAGACTTTGAATAAAATGGTTCTTAGCAAAAAGGTTTTAGAGATCAAAACAAATAAGGAGCTCAAAAGTAACATTAGTAGAAGATGAAGGCAGCAGCCTCTTGGCAACCCGTGTTAACAGCAGCAACCTGTATATAAACTAACTTCTGCACTGTTAAAAAATCCCCTCCATATCTTACCCTTTAATGCTGCGTGCCAGTCCCTTACAGAAGGTACATTTTAACACTATTCATATTTTTAAGTAGCACAAGAAGTCCTTGGGCAAAGTAATTTCTAGCGTCATGCAGGATTCTCTTTTATACCTTGTGGATATAGCTACGTCCACTCTCCACTTGAAGTCCTGGACACTTGGCAGCCTACTTCCTTGTATGAGAGCTGTGCCTTCAGAAGTGGGACGCCTACGGAGTGAATCAGAAATGAGAGACTGAAAAGCAAATTCATAAAACAAACAACAATCTAAAGAGAAAATAAGATCCCTTAGAACAAACCAATCTGAAACCTGTTTCTTTCCTACATCTATCATCATTTAGAGAGGTCTGAATAAGTGGAGGTTTTGTATGTTTAGGAAAAGCTGTGCCCAGATTATCCACTTTTCCTATGCTTACCTACAGTCCATGCTAATAAAAAAATGAGCAAGTGACTCTGTGTAATTCCAGTAAACTGATGTTGTTCTGAAGTTCATCAAGAGTCACTGTAATGGCTGGCATTTCATTGTTTCAATTACATACAACTGCGCAGGTTAGAAAGGGATCTGCAAATGGATCTTTACCTTCATGCAGATCCAACAGGAACAAAGCAAGCAGGCATGAAACTGGTGACATGACCAAACAAGTAGGAATAAGGTCACTGTGCTCCTTCAGCAGAAAGCATCTGGTATTAGCAAGCAGCAATGTTTAAAAATATAGTAAGAGTAGAGGGTACTTGGGAGCATACTTACAAAAGTAATCACAGTGACTCTCGCTAACCCAACACAATTTACAAACTCTGGAGCCCTTACGTAATGCTCACTGCCAGCTCTTGTACAACCTTCAAGATTTTTGTCTAGTTTAACATGTGAGAAGCCAAGGCCTGAATTTATTACACATATTGCAGGAACAAACAGGCTGATCCAGCCTCAGTTTATTCCTGTGAGGAGATACAGTTGACAGCGGTTCAGCTTCAGATGGATGACAATCTTTGAAATTTTAACAGTATCTTAAGCTCAGGGTAACTTAACAAGCCAAATCTGATACACAGCTGTAACAACCACCCATTTTTAGACATATATGCAGAAGTGCCTTCATCCCTGTGTCCTGAAGTTATTTCCAGTACATTTCAAAGCTACTCCAGTACTTCCACTAAGGGCAGGATAAGAATGGTTACATCCTTTATCCATGGTGCTAGACATAATCTAATTAGAGACTTTACATCAGAAAGGAATCCTCTCTGAACAAATCCAGGATTGCAGGAATGACAGTTTAACATCCCAACTCAGATTCTTGTGTGTGAATTAACTGGTGCCTTTAGAAACGTCGCAGAAGGATTAATGATTTGGTAAGGTCCACAGGACTGGCAGACTGAGATCCTCCAACACTCCTGCATTTAACAACAGCAGTGTAAGAAAGAATTCATCCTTTTTTTCTTTGGGGGGGGTGGGGTGGACAGTGCTTAGGAGGGGTGGGTGGTGTCAGAAGTGACACATTCCTTATAGTACAGTAAAGGAATGAGCAGAAAAAAACAGATCAGCTGGTTCTTACTCACTATCAGCTACAGGATAGGAAGTAGGTTATCACAGCTGGGTGCAACCATAAGGAGCTGGAGTCTAGAATGGTCATTAGCAGGATTAAACAGTAAGAACAGGCCTTTCTCTCTGTGGCAGCTGCTGCCAGAGCATTGCTTCATTTGGGGAATGCCAAATGTGGCTATTTTTAGCCACAAGGCTACCACTTCCATAAGGCACGCTAACTCCCATCAATAGAAGACCATCCATTCAGTGCAGCACCAGTATTTTGGGGGAAGAAAGAGTAGAGAAAATAGGAAGATGTTTTACTTAGCAGTAGTGGGGAAGATCAGCAATGCCCAAGCAGAGGTGAAGCTTTTGAATATTGTTAAGCTACAGCATTTCTGTGGGCAAACCACAAAGCTTTAGTTCTGGTCAGGACTGTACTTCAGCACCACTCCCTCAGAAAGAGTCACAGCTTTTATAGCTTAGTTTAAGCTTCTGTCAGCACCTTCCAAGCTGGGACAAGATCACAGCTGGAACAGCAAGAATCCTGTAAGGATGACAGAATGTGCCTATAGTGGCCAACATGCATACAGAAATTATACAGGCCATTAATCAAGCCATTGAGTTCTAAGAGGAAAAGCAAAATGGAGTAGAAAAGACTCAATGGATCTTATATCCAAAACCTACAGACTATAATTACATTTTGTAAACACTCTGTGCCAACAGCTGCAATGTACTGTCAGCTCATAGTGCCTAGGCAGAAGTTAGAACAAGTAAAGCACCATGGATCAGTTAGAAACCATCCAAATTATATGTGGAAAGGATGATACACCTGGTGACAAGAACTTCATCTGCCAAAGGATGCAACAGAAGAGCACTTGAAAATGAAAGATTAGAGAATGTGGAGCAGCAGCTGACCTAACAATTCTAAACTAAAGACAAATTCTGGATGGCTCCCTACGCACATAACAAGACATGCCAAGCAAGCCACTGAACAGGGGGAATGAACAAATATGTGTGTGTGAAATGCTGACAAATGGCACACAGAATGCAAGCTCCTGGTACAAACTAAAGCTACACTATTAAAAGGAGAAAGCACTACATTTACTACAAACATTCAGAGAAGGGGAAGTTAGGATTATCTTTTCCCTTAAAAACCTTACAATTTCTGCAGTCATTTTATGGTGTCAATGGGGCAAGATTTTCTTTCCTTTTGGTCTACACAGCTTGACGGAACTGTGAGGATACTGAAGTACAAATGTCAAATTTCCAGTACTTCAGAGCTGTTGTTTAGTGGCAAAATTGCAGAAACAGGATAAGATGCCAGGAAAAGTATTAAAAATGGATTCTTCTGGGTTATCTAGCTTATACTGAATTTTTGATCAGATGCTAATATTTCTCTTACCATCACAATCATATATATTTACAACTCAATAAGCATATGTATGATTCAGTGTTACATTTAAGATTATAAAAGCAGATCTGTCTAGAAATCAAATCTGAGGTACTTTTCTCTGGTCTCAAAACACAGAACAAGATTACACTGGATAATCACAGCTTTTGAAATGAGAAAAAGCTAAATTTTCCAGCATCGTGATTTTGCAGTAGAAAACAGACAATCATGCATGCTTCAAATGACATCTAAATTTATCTTCTTTCTCCACCACAAACAATATTTCCACTTTGCAACCATGAATTTTGCATTCTTGACACCTATAATTCAGACAGAAGAGCAAGGAAAAGATGAGAAGGCTGAATTTATTTTTACTCCAAGAACCTTTAGCTTTAAGCCAAGCTCCTAACCAAGGAAATGAAAAATATTTTTAACTTTGGTAGCAGCATTCAGACCCCTGTGAGGGTAACTGAAATACCACAACTATGATTACTGGGATTCCATGCAGAATATCTGGAGCAGCATTGGGTTAGTGATGGATTGTGCTGAGTGACCTCAAGTTTCAAGGAGAAAAGTTCTGCATATGTAAAAATTCCAAGCAACTTCTAAATGTAAAATAAACTGAATATGGTCGAGCAGAGAACCATATAGAAAAAAGGAATCCCTAGAAGGGACAAAAGAGCTAAGTGGTTCAAAAAGTTCTTGATTCAGTACTTCTTCTGGAGCTACTGCTTAGAAAATGAATTACAGCTATCAAAGCACTTGATATCTCATACATGTCATCAAGTCACCCAGTGTGAATTCCCAATTCAACTGTACATAAAGATTTGACTAAATGCTGTCTGTGAAAGCTTCCATAAACCACAGTATGTAAAAGGCATATGTAGCTTGCTTCCCAACAAAGTAAGTCTTTCACTTTGCTTTAAATTGAATGATAACAGTGATTAAAATGCTTAATTCTACAATGCATTTTCATCTGTAGGTACTGATGCACCTTACAGAGTTCTAGGACATTATAAAAATTGATGGGTGATTATGACAGAAAAACTGGAAATTGGCATGAAAGCTACTTGCTGTATTTACAGCCACACATGATGGACATCGTGTTACATTGAATCAAAATAATGGGACAAGTCTTGTTCATATTAATGTAGAGAATTTTGCTGTTCCTGCAATAGGCCTGGGACTTACATCAGTACAGCTCTGTGCAACCCTGCTGCCTGCACAATGCAAGATACATGAAGATACAGACCTGTTTCCAAAGACTATACTGGAAAAGTCCACAATGAAATCTTCTGGTATCCTTCAAGAGAAGACCAATACAAAATAGTTAGGTACTTTTGTAACCACAAATATATGGCCTTAGCTACCAAAACAACAACAGCAAAATAATTTATTATAGAACACAAAAATGTGTCATCATTTTCCATCTTCCATTGCTTAAAACTGCCATAAGCACTCCAGTATTGACTCAATCTAGGCTCTCAAAAGGACAGCTTATGTTTTTATATCAAGAACCCTAAAAACTGTATTACATCTTCCTGTCCTACCTAGTATGGCAATGGTATTTGCTTAACTTCTCTCAGTCAAGAAAAGTTTTAGTGATGGCTCTGCCAAGTGCAGAAGGCGGGCCAGCAATTTGTGCTTTCAGAAACCCAGACGTACACATTTCACTTTCACCTGAAGTGTAATGAAAAGAAGATGGAATGAATTGCCCCCACAAAAGCATGAACAGAGGCCCTTGTAGCTAAGATTACTTACAAAAGGAACATAGCTAAGATGGGGAGGACAAAGATTTGATGGGGACCATAAGAACTGGTCGCCTAGACTAACTTGCACCCCATCCACCCTGTGTCTCTCCAGTACTTTACCACTCCTCCAACATTCTTGTTGCCTCACAAACAAGCTGCTGTTGATTTCCAGTTCAATATATCAGGCTGTGAACTGCACAGACTGCAGAGAAAACACTATCTGTTCAGCTGTCTTTGCCACAGGGACCGTAACCTCCTACAGAGAGGCAGGCTGGACAAGTGAGAGAGCTACTGCTGTTGCTACAGTTCAATCCAGCACTCGACATGCATCAGTGCCCAGAGACATTACTCACTAGTGGTTTGAGATACACAGCGGTATAGCAAGGAAAAATCAAAGCAAACAGGGAAGTTACGTGTCCTAAAGGGCTTACAGTGTCTAATGATGGGAGAAAAACAACTCATCAACTCACACAGTGGGAAGATGAAACAGCAATTATCAGCACTTTAATTCTTAATGGAGGAAGCAGGGTTAAAACACATTCTTAAATGGGGTTTGGATAAAACTGAATGCATATTAGCAAGGTAGTCATCTGAGACAAAGCGGGAAGTGAGGAGGAGGAACTAGACAGTGCTTTTTTGGCTGCAAGTGTCTGTCTGTCTGTCTTTCAGAAGAGACATGACTTTATTTCTGCCAACATTACTTATACTTCCCCTGCAAGCATATCACTTAACCCAGCTTGATGATGACCCAGTATCCTCTGTATGTAGTGGAACAGGTGGAGACAGGAGGTTGTAATATGATTGTTATAATACCTATCACAATAGTTGCTCAACTGTAAGGGCAAGTGTTAGTAAGCAAGACACACTACTGCTGCCCTTGAGCTGGCATTATTTTTGCTGGGCAATTAATGATTTTGCCAAAAATTCTGTACCTGGCTCTAACAACTTCCATGAGGCCAGTCACACACTAAGCAGATCAGACACAGAACATGGCACAGCTTGGGCCTGAGCTACAGATGGCAATCAGTTTTCAAAGGGAGATTCTGAGGAAGGGACTCAAAGGGCATGGAAGATGTGGGGATGTCTCAATCCTATGTTATTTGCCTCAGCCATAACGTTATCAAACAACCTGAAGGTTGTGTGTGGAAATAGTACCCACAGTTTAGAGCAAATTTCTTCTCACTGGCTCAGCCAGTCAGGCCAAAAAATAGGGGATACAGAATGGCAACCCTGTGAAACCCGTAGCACTGATGTAATTAATCAGAAGTGGGCATTGCTCCAGCCTCTCTCTCCACCAGAAATAGAAGCCAAGACCAGCTGCATCACCAGGAAGCACAATTAAAAGACTTTATATGGGTTTTCTTCTTTTCACAGAAGAAAACAAAATAGAATGCAGGAGAGGTAGAAAAAAGGTAACTTGGCTCAGAGCCCAACCCTTTCAAAAGTCAACACAACAGAAAAAAAACAAAATAAGCCATTTTTTCTGCCTAAAAAATGCAAAATTCCTGCCCTAACCGAGTGCCAATAATGCCAAGACACAGCTGTTCACTATGTGTGTTCTTCATGCACATATCAAAAAGTGTGGTCAAATGACAGGGATGGAGACCTGGGAATCTGTATTTCTAGACACAGCCAGTGTGACACAGCCAGCCCGGCCAGTGACTACGGGCACTCCTGTACACCAACTTTCTCCACGGCTCAACAGAGAAATATTTACCCAGAGAACTCAGCACGGAGCTTTTAGTGCTCTTCATTATCCCTTAATCACACTGAACACAGCCTGTGCACACCTCAAAACCACCAGCTCCCACTGGGTCAAAAACAACTCCTCAGTTTCTTACTGACCTACTTTAACCTGGGTGTGAACCCCATGACCTGGGAAAGGAAGCAGCTTGCGCTTTAGCTCACAAGACAAAAGGCAGGGCAAACTCCAGTACTGAGCTGCAGGCAAAATTGTACCAATTAGCCAGGCACCTTTCATCATGGTCCCAGTTACACCTTTCACCATTTACATGTCTAAATCTACAGCTTTAACTTGCCTGAAGTTGCTCACAAAATGAGTTATGCCTATGACTCTGCAGAACAGAGTCTGAGGAGAAAGCCAGTATGCAGGTTAACAGACAAATAAGGATGAAAAAAGACAGAATTAGAAACATACTGATCTATTTCTCCTAGGTGGGAATCAGGATGCTGAGAGTTATGGGAAATGAGCATTTTAAAATAACTGAGCATTGGTGCAGAGGTTTCTCCACAGACGAAACCAGCAACTGCTGTTATTCTCTCCTTGCTACTGAATATGGAAATAAGGGGAAAATCTATAGAGATGATTATTGTCTGAGGTCTAGCTTTTAGGATCCCAACTTCTACTCAGAGATGCTCTGAAAAGGCTGATACTGATTCTGAAGTCTGTAACCATCATTATGCTTTCTGGGGTAATGGGCAGGAGAGATCACAGCTCAACAAGGTGGTAGAACGTCATGAACGTTTTATCATTGGCCTTTCAAAGAAGGAAAAAAAGTAGGGCAGTTTCTTAGCTTCTGAAATGCCTTACCAAACATGTTAAAAGATATTGCAGTGCAAGGTGGGGATGGCAGAGAGAAGGTCACTCACATTTGCATAACCTACATTACAGACTAAATTAGACCAGTCTCCCCAGCATGTGAAATTTACTGCTCATGCTAGGTGCTAACTCAAGTCTCACACAACACCTCTGGCTTCACAGGACATTTGGTTACAAATGTATTCTGTACGCATAAATAGGCATACCTGAGCTCCTTTAGGTCTTCCTTAAAAACCTAGAAAGACAAAGAAGGTGAGATTTTACAGGATGTACTCTTGAAATATCATTTTTTACCTGGTGAAATAATAGTGGTTACCTGCTTGGTATCTCCTCCCAAAAGTCTTAATTTCAAGTGCCAGCAGTATTGAAATGACAGGCTACATATTGAGAAGAATTTCCAGAAGTCTTCAATCAAGTAGTGAGAAACTAATTTTAAAGACCTAAGTCGGTTGGAAGCCTTTATTTTTGAAAACAACATCCCTGCTATTTCCTTCATGTAGCTATCCATAACATTCTTTTTTTAGAGTAATTAATTACATACCCTTATTCTCAAATATGTTTTGCAGTAACTTGTTTAAACTATGATAACAGAAAGGAAGTGGTGAGAGATAAGCTCTGAGTACTAAAAGCATATTTTCAATATGCTTCCTGTAATATGTGAGATTTTCCAGCATGCCTGGGTAAATATGAAAGCAGTATCTTAAACAAGAGAACAGTGCTGTAAGCCCAGAAGTGGTTCACTCACATAAAAATAAAGCAAGAAAAGAAGAAATGTAAGGTAAAGTAACACGAAAAAGAAAATAGTCATGAAGCAGGCATAGGCATCAGAAACATGGCATATGTACCCCTTTTCACACAGAACATCCAAAGCAGAAGCAGGTAAACCTCCCAGTTTTCACTCCACTGTTCTGGCCATGCAACCTTCCTTCCTCTAAGGCAGAAGAATGAAGAAAGGCACGCAGACAAACATGAAGAATTGTAAGTGTGGACAGAATGGTATGTGTGAGCACACGGTTATGGTAACAGAGAGTTGATGCCAAGGAAATAACTTTGCAATAGTTTCTTTTGGGGTTTTAATTTAAGACTGAAAACAAATATGCACAGTGCAGGTACTGAAGTAGAAAAAGATCTCTCCTTCCCAAAGCTTAAATACTCTTCCAAGAAACTCATGTCCGATGCAGCTTTTAACTTATCAGGGCTCCCAAGTACTCCCAGAACTTACTTCTTGTTTGAAAGTTGATAAGGGGAGTCTCAACGCCTCTCGCAGGAGGGTATACATGCCAGAAATGAGGAAAGCAAGTTGCTCTTCTGAGAGATCAGTGCTTTCTGCAATAAGCTTAACAGATTCCTTGCAGTCTTTTCCTTCCAGCACATTAACAGTGACTGTGAATAAGAAAGCAAAGCAAGATCCTTTTAAAAAGAGAAGACCTGCAGTTTGTAAACATCAGCATAAATGTGTATGATTTTACTTGACTTACTGTACTCACACTTTTCCTGACGTGAAACTGCCACTTCAGGTCTCTGTAAATACATCTGATCATCCACCCCCATAGGTCAGCCTCACAACACTTTACCAAGAGAACTTCAATGGATTAAATCTTCTGCATTGCAAAATGGAAGATGTTTTCATTGATGAAATTTCTTTCATTATCATGCAAAAAGGGTAAAAAAAAATCACTGCTCACAGGTACAATTCCAGCTTGAACTTCTATCAACAACTTGTTCACATCAGAAGTCTGCTTAAAGCTTAATGACACTTCTGATACACAGCACAGGAGAGGAACTGAGCAAACAATTCAACACTGTTCTCCAACGTTTACGTCATTATCTTGCAATTTCAGCAGAGACTAAGGATTAAATGACGACAAAATTAAACCTTCAAGTCTCGTAGTCTGCACAACTGCTGATAATGCAAACTTGAAGGGAAGTGACAGTTAACCCGTGTTGCAACATTATACATTAATAACTGGTGTGGGTTTATCTCAGTCTTCATCATTCAATTACTCTTTCTTTCTCCACGTATGTACTGGCTTATATAAATTTCTGTTGTCACGTCAGCCTCTGCCCTGCACCCTGATCAGCCTGGAAGGGCTGCTGGAGCCACAGGAAGCCCCACTGTGGGAAGAACAGATTACTGACACAATCCCATTGCAGGATCAGGGCATTAGATTAGTCATTTATAATGAGCCGTATTAGTGCTGTGAATAAAACTTGAAAAGTTAAAAACATCCACCAAGTGGTACTGAAAGCCAGCACTAAGAGATTAGCTTAATACTAATGGTGGGAAATAAATAAAAAAGAATTTTAATCGACCTGCCAGCCTTCCTGTCAGTATTAGGTGAGTTCCACTGGCTACAGTTTTCTAATTCTGGATAAACTCTCCTTGCTCGTCACATTTTTGAATGTGCACCAAATTCAGTGGCAAGTCTTGGATCATTCATGTTGAAAGATGTAAGTTAGTTTAAATAAGTTTTGAATACTTTGAGTCACTTAAACTATTGTGTGGTTTAATGCGCTGTTTGGTCAGTTCAATTTGCTTAGAATCCGTAGCTAGACTTGCTGCAGCCTTAGGCTGTAAGCTGTGGACTTTTACCTAGATATGCTTTCTGTTAGTTTTCTTAGTGATCTTTCTAGAGGTTAGTATGGTGTTGTGTTTTGTCTTCAGTGTGACACCTTGATAACACACTGATGTTTTAGTTGTTGCTAAGTTTAAGTTGTTGCTAAACATTTAGATAATGTTTATTGTAGGTCTAGGGCTTTTTAAGTGTCTGTGCTCTGCTGACAAGCAGGTTCACAAGAAGCACAAAGCAGAAGATAAGGAGGCTACAACCATCAGTAGAAGCTATAACTCAGGAAGAACAGTACACAGCCTGCCTGTATGGAGACAGAGAAAGAATCCAATAAGGTGTTAGAAAACCCCAGACCAAAAAATCACCACTGGACTAAAAAGGTGTGTGAGAAGCAGGTTGTGTCTGAAGGAGGAGGAAGTGTGCCCAAGAATGCGTGTGAGCAAGGAGTCAAAAGGAGCATCCATCTGCTCACTGGAGCTGCCTGCTGTGAAGGCACTCTGGTCCTAGCAGTTATCCTGGGTGGTGTATGTACAACTCCTTGGATGGTGTGCAAGTGCTCAGACAGCAGCTTCTTCCATAGCAAGTCACATTGCTGACCAAATCTGTCTGGCACTACCTACATGGCAGATTTTGCACAAGTAGTGAGGGTGTGCAAGGTGCTAGTAGTGCTTGCACCAAGCTTTCCATACTGAGAACAAAAATGACTTTGAGTCTGCTGGAAAGGCCACATACAGATCAGCACTGAAGCCTGTCTACAACACCATGCACAGAGCAGGAAATAGGTTGCTGCTTACTTACCTATTTAAATACAACTTTGATCTGTTTCTTCAAAGAGCAACAGGTCACTTATAGTTAGACAACTAGACAGCTTTAAAGACAATAGCGGCCTGCTTTCTGCTGACTAACCCTAATAATTAGTTAAAAGTCCACATCATCTTTTATAACCTACTCGCATTACCCTAGAATACAAGATGCTTTTTACTCAGTACAGTTCAGGGAACTCAGAAGATTGGCTGTCACAACATTTCCAACAGTCAATCTGAAGTAGAAAAAAAAAAGAATAAGCCCAAAATATCCCAAGAAAAATCTCATTGCTGGGTCATTTGCTCCTGGTATGAAGTAAATGACACTTTAGCAGTGCCTGCAACAACACAGGCTAGATAACCCTGAGATAATGGTATATGCACTTTTTACACTGTGAACTGTGCAGGTATATGAGTCCACATCTCATTTTGTTATGATTTAGCAGTATAACAGCAACAGCCTCAAAAAACGAACTTGGTGCAAATGCCAGAGCAATTCAGATATATTGGGTTGAAACCTATCATGTCTTCAAAGACTACTAACCCTTCAAAGGACAACCCTCTGCCCTGCAAGCTGTCAATCCCCAGCCAACAAGAGCAGAAGATAACTGGAGATCTCTGCCAGCCTCACATAACCTGGGCACTTGCATGAATCCCTGTGGTAGCACCTGCCCTCCCTTCAGACGGCTCTGAAGGTCTGTTTGTTCCCCCTACAGTAGGAAGCATTTATTGCACATCTAAATGTAGGCAATAATTCACACGGAAATAAAACTCAATTGGAGCTTAGGGGACAGTCAGGCTTCCTGGCACCAATACAACTTTTTGGTCTTCATTGTCTGCACTGGAGAGCAAATATGGTTCAACACCTCTGTTTACTTTTCTCCCAGTGCCTCTACCTACACATCTGCTTTATTACTTTCAATTACTGTAAGGAAGCCCTGGATTCACTGCTCCAATTCTGGCTCTGCAGCAACACTTTCAGAGGCAAACAGCTACTAGATGCCTTGAGTCCTTATTGACTCAATCCAACAAAAAAAAGAGGCCCGAAAATAAGTTATTAGAGAGAACACACATGCCATGGCTGCAGCACTACACTGCCTGTGCAGCAGTTGGGCTCCTTAGAGCTGTGCTTTTGTTCTACTTATTAACTCTTGGATTATTCTGCAATTATTTTGCGTAAAACAATTTACTCATCCAGGTAACTCTGATTTTGGTGGTCAAAAGTGCCTTGAGAAAGTCTCAACTTTCTTGCTTTACCGCAGGCAGGAGCCTCACAGAGAAAAACCTCATCAATCACTGCAGCCTCAACTCCACTCAAGACATCTGCACTTTGAGCATCCTTCATTTCCTCCTGCACGCTATGACAGCATCCACGGGGGCTCTGGCTCTCTCCTGACACAATCCCACCGTGACTCAACCACTGACTCTGGGACTGAGCGGGGAGAGAAGAGTGAGAGCTCCTCGCTCTCACGGACCTTAGCGGGTTTTAGAATACACACAGGAAAACCCGTCATTAATTCAACGCTCAGCTTTAGCTTCCTGCAGGGAAAAGCAACGGAAGTGCACCGGGAGAGCAGACCCTGCCCGCGAAGACCGTCCGGCGGCCCTCGCCTTCCCACAGAACGCGGCGCTGCCCTCCGGCTCTGACCCACGCCCTGCGGCGGGGCACCGAGGGCGGCGGGACGCCCGGGGCGGGGCAGGGCAGGCCTCGCCGGCCGTACCTCTGAGGAGCCGCCGGAAGGTCTCCTTGCCTATGTCCTGCAGGACCCGAGCCATGGCCTCTATCTCAGACGGCACCCGCGGGCCCAGGAAGCCGCCGCCGCGACCACCACCGCTCTCGCCGTGCCCGTGGGCCGCGGCCCTACCCGCCGCCGTCACCACCGCCGCCATCGCCGCCCCGCCCCGCTGGCGCCAGGGGCGTACTGGGGACGGGCACACTGGGTCGCCCTCCGCCGCGGCAGGGGGCGCTGTGTCGGACCGGCGTGGACGACCCGCGCCGGAAGGAGCCGCCCGTGAGGCTGAGGCACATCCTGAGAGCAGCCGGTGATGGCGGATCGGGTTCCGCGCCCGTGAGGCGATCTGCTCCTCGGCCCCTCCCCGCCTTTGGCGGGTCGCGCTGCAGCCATTCCGTTCCCGTCGACATGACCGAGGAGCCGTACGAGAAGTTCCTAGCCCCTGAGGAGCCGTGCCCGCTGCTCTCGCACCAGCACCCACCGCGGGGCGGCAGTTTGAGCCTGAGCGAGGAGGGCTGCCTGGACGTGAGCGACTTCGGCTGCCAGCTCTCGTCTTGTCACCGCACCGACCCACTGCACCGCTTCCACTCTAACAGGTCCGCCCGCCTCTCCGCGGGGTTCTCCGGTCGCTGCCCATCCGGCGGGCTGAGGCGGCAGAGACGCAGCGGCTCGGGAATAGCGAGGGGCCCGGGGCGGGCGGGGCTGCAGCGGAGTCGGGGCTGCCGCGCGGCAGGGCCGTGCTTCACTCCCCGCCTTTTTAACAGCACGGTGCGACCGGGCTGCGGTTACTCTCGGTATCCGCTCGCTCTCCCCTGCCTGGGTTACGATTCCCTCTGGCAGGGTTGCGTGTGGGCTCAGCCTGCGTTCGGCTAATAACGTTAGAATGCTAGTGTGAGCTTGGTCGGTTTTTAAGGTACGCTTATTCCTTTCTGAACACCATTTTGAGCACTGTAGGACAGGGAACTGAAGAGTGGTGTGCTTATAGTAATTAAAACCAGGCCTTGTGTGGACACCAGGCAAGCCTACAGAGGTTCAGAATGAATCAGGCAGCTCGGTGGCTGCACCGATTCCTGCAGAAACATTTCCATCCCATGCTACTAATTAAGGGCCTGGCTGTAATTTGGAGGAGAGGTCTATTCTGAAAATGCAAACGCAGCTCTACAAAGGAATTCCAGTTGTGTCTCTCAAGTCAAACCCACAGTCGTATTTACCTAAGAGCCTCATTCTGCTACTGTTTATGCATGGTATTAAGCTTGAATATAGCAACAGCTTATGTTTTGAGAAGAGTTTGTGACTTTTCATTTTGATCATATCTGTGGGATAGTTTTAGTTTCTGTTCTAGAGTTGCAAGATAGTTTTACTAGTTACTAGGGTTTCTATTACAGCATTATGAAGAGTGGATAATAAGATAATCTTTCAATTGAATTTGTGTGAAATAATGGAAATTATGTTTTAAAAGTGTCATTCACAAGGGAAGCTCTTAATTACAGACTCTTAAATGATTCGCTGTGAAGAGCCTTGATGAAATATGAAGCATTTTCATGATCTTGTTCTTATATTGAAAGACTCAATTATGACTTGAACAGCAAGATGTTTTCATAGCTTATCTGTAAGATGTGTGCAATATTCACCAATTTTGCCTTTATTTAGTACATTTCTCTTTGCATTCTCACTTCTTGAGCATGTTACTCTGGCTTGCTCATTTTACAAACCTAGGTTTGGACATACTGAGTGGGTATTTCTTTTCTTGGGGGCAAGGACATGCTCTGTCTTGCACTGATTGAGCCATTGTAGATGCACAGCTCAGTCCATAGTGTTCACGTAAGGCTTTCTAGTTTTTTAAGTCATGAGTAATTTTAATGTAGTTCCTACATCTTGCTAATCCTGCTTACCCCAGCAGGTACAGCATCCCCAAGTTATGAGAAGGCGAGGGCTGACTGCTTGTACCTGCAGTAATACTGCAAACCTGGAATGTCTGTGTATATATAGCTTGTTGGTGGTATAGCCCCTGCACCTCATCCTCTGGTTTGATTGGTCTGGAAACTTTGTCCACTCTCTATTTTCTTTCATCAGTATTTCACGGATAGTGAAACTGTAGTAAAGTTCAGAAGTGTGCTGTGTCACCACATTCATGTTCTGCTCTGTATCTCATTCTATATGTACTCTATATTGATTGCCCTGCTCACTATAAAGTCTATACCAGTAAAAAAATCACACATGAGTAAGGGGTGCAGAAAAGGGATGACAAGATCTCCTGAATCTGCTAGAGGAAAAGTTTTGAAATGCCTTTAGCACTGGATAAATTCACTGCTGGCCAAAGAGGTGTGGGAGTGAGACCATCACAAACAAATTTAGCCATCCTGGTATGCAGCTTAAATAACGACAGTGGGGACCAACCTTTCTGAGTGATGGCATCGTTCAGCTTTTGCAGTTGGATAGAGGAATGTTTTTCTAATGACCCAGGCTGAAGCGAAAAGGCTGACGGGACAGGAGTTTATGGCATGGGTTTGGAAAGGGCTTCTAAAATTCACAGACAAATTGTTGTGGCCATGTGGCAGTGCTGTGCTGACTCATAGTTGTCTCAACCTACTTTTCACCAATGTGTAAAATAAATCCAGATATGGAGACTGATTTCATGAGCTTGTTAAATTCTGGCTTACTCTCATTAGACTGAAAAAACCTGTTCTGTGAAGTTTGAGTCCTCAATTGCTTTCCTTTAGCAACAGCATTAACTAGCTTTCTAAATGAAATTATGAGGGGGGGTGGGAAAGCGTTCAGTTTTGGCACTGTAGCATTTCACAAAGGTCATTTTCACGTTTTGCGTGTTCGCATTCCAAGAGCATGTCCAGCGTTTTGCATTCAGAGTTAAAAATAGTGAATGTTGGGGCCTTAGGTATATCCATAATGAGTTTCCTTATTAAGCTTTAGTTTTTTGGGGGGGATTATCAATCTAGAGTTCCTTTTTGACTCCTACTTATCCTGAAGTCCAAATGATTAGCTTCTTAGTTTTGCTTGTTTCAGTTTACATGCAAGTTTAAGTATCCCATCATACGTGAAATATTTTTAGTTCAATGTATTTAAAAAGATCAACCACAACAAAACCAAAAAAGACAATTTAAATACTACAGAGATCATGGCTCTGGTGTGGAAACTGTTAATATACTAAAATAAAGGTGTGATTCTGTTAACAGTATATGGATTTTTGCTTTGCCATTTTTAATGTTGAATTCCCTTTGGTTTTGATTATGGACCTTTAAAAATGCTTGAAAATAGAATGCTTCATGTAATTATAACACTGGAATAAAATCAATGTATAAGGTTACTGACAAGCAAAGTGGAGGTGGTTTTATGAGGCTTAGAAGAATTTCCCACGCCACATGATACTGATAGTTTGCTGCTTTCTCTGTTTTGCAGGTGGAACTTGACATCGTGTGGAACCAGCGTAGCCAGCTCAGAGTGCAGTGAGGAGCTGTTCTCATCGGTTTCTGTTGGGGATCAGGATGACTGTTACTCTCTCTTGGATGACCAGGAATTCACCTCTTTTGATTTGTTCCCCGAGGGTAGTGTCTGCAGTGATGTCTCTTCTTCTATCAGCACATACTGGGATTGGTCAGACAGTGAGTTTGAGTGGCAGGTAAACTGTTTCACTGTAAATGTGAAATTCTGTATAGGCTGTTAAGTGCTGGTTTAGCTTTTATTGAGAAGTCCTCAGCATTTGTTTTTGGGTAACTACTGAACATAAGAGCAGATTGCTGAGTCTTCAGTGATAAAGAAAATGCTTTGTTCCATTTTGTTCCAGCGTTCTTAAATTGGAGGGAGAGACTGAAAGTCAGCTCTTCAAAAAGGGCTGCTTATATATAATGGTAGTTTGGTCTTAGGGACCAACATGTGTCTTGTAGCCATGAGCTTCGATCCTTTGTACTAAGGATCTGCCCTGATATTGGAATCTGCCTGTAGATGCCTGCTTCCATTGGTTTGGTCATATTAAATCTTTAGAATGGAGCTGGCATCTAGACAAGGTGTAGAAGCTTTTGCCATAGCCTGTTCCCATCTTTTTTTTTTTCTCTCCTGTACAAAGACTATTGAGCTTCTTTGTCTCATCAGGATGGGAAAAGCAGGAAGCTGAATCACATCCTCCTTTTTCCTAGTCAGTATTGCATTCAGTCATGGTCAGGTATCTCTAGTTTGTGGTAGTTGTCTTTGTTCAGCAGCTTTTTAATTGTAATATGCAAATTGGTTTATATGTTATAGATTTGAATTGCCTTTTATATTATGGACTTATATCAACGGTGAGCGTATACATAACTTTGGAATAGGAAACTGAGGAATACTTTGAAGTTTTGTCAGGAAGTTTAGGCAAAGCGTGGACAGAGTCTGCAAAGTCCAGTGTAAGGACTGAAAGAAAGTACAGATTTTGAGAAAAGTTCATTTGCATCTTCTGGAACAGGATTTGCACTAAGACAACATGGACTGAGGTTAGCTCTGAATTTCTTACTGGTTTTAGGCTGACTGCTAGTACCTGTGTATGTTGTATCACAGAAGTTACGAGTGCATTTGTATGTTACAGCCTGTGGGAACAGCTCAGATTGGATCTCAAAGATTCCGAGCTTCCCTGAGCTGTGAAATGCTGTTTTGAAAAGAAGCGATTTCCCATGTCTCAGTTAGCTGAGAGCATCCTTGATTAGTACCTGCCTTTTCTCAATTATTCTATTTTTTTAAAACAAGCTTTTCTTAAGAGCCATTTGACTTGATTGGACTTGCAGGATTTTGGAAAGACTCTTTGTAGCTCTTTTTGGTGTTATCTGGCAGAATCTTAGCGTGAGTAATCCAGCTGTCACTTTAACTGAAAGTGCGTTCAGAAATTACATCAGGTGTATAAATGAAGCTCAAGTTCTGGTGTTGCTTTCAGGAAAATGAAAGTGATTTTAATTGAATTGTCTTGTGTAATTATGGGGCGTGGTATAAAGTACAAGCCTACTTTAAAATGATCTTCCTTAAACTAGAACTTCCTTTATGCTTTAAAATGGGAGGTTGAGATTTAGGTTTGAGTTGGACAATGCACAATTGACACCAGTGGAGAAGGGAAACAGTTGAAATGCCGCATCATTCTGCTGTTCTCTTAAATCCAACGTGTTTAAAAAGAGGATTGGTAAGTAGAGAATAGTGTGAATTGAGTTTGCTATAATTGCCATGTTTTGGAAGATTCAAAGGAATACTACAGGGTTAGGAGTAATTACTAAGTTAGAGTCTATGGATAGTGATTCTTTGCTAATCTGATGGTGTGTTTTGAATTGTTAATAGTGGCAGAATGACTTCAAATCTGCCTACTGTATTCTAAGCCTTTGTTCTTTCTCTTGCATATCACAAGTTGCCTGGCAGCGACATTACAAGTGGGAGTGATGTACTTTCTGATGTTATACCTAGTATTCCAAGCTCTCCTTGTCTGCTTCCGAAAAAGAAGAACAAGCATAGAAATCTTGATGAACTTCCATGGAGTGCAATGACAAACGATGAACAGGTGAAACTGACTTTTTTCCCTATGTGAGAACAGTAATATACAGAAGAACTTTCAATTAGTGCCACATCTTAAAAGACATACTGATTGCTTCAGTGTGAATGTAGACCTATGCAGTACTGCTTGATTCTTAAAACAAAATCTTGCTGTCTTTTGCATCTGTAGCAGGCAGTTTAACGTGCATTTGAGTTTTCACCATGAGTTTTTTAGGCTACTCAATGAGGCTAGACTGGTAGGAAATGCAGTATTTGAGCACATTTTATTCTGTTGCTCCTCCTGTTTTTCTTACACTCATTTAGAATGAATAATGCTTAAAATGACATGGCTTTCTTTGGGTCCTAGGTTGAATATATTGAATATTTGAGTCGCAAAGTCAGTACAGAGATGGGCCTTCGAGAGCAACTTGATATTATTAAAATTATTGATCCTACTGCTCAGATCTCACCTACAGATAGTGAATTCATTATTGAATTGAACTGTCTCACTGATGAGAAACTGAAACAGGTGAGTTAAGGTTTGTACATTTGACTTTGGCATTCCAGCATCTGATAGTCTTACAAAATCTCCTACAGAGTTGTTATCAGTTTTTATGCATAAGCATTATATAGGGAGATAAACCAGAGCACAGTATTGTCAATGAGAGAAAACAGAGTTCAAAAGCATATTTTATGTATTAAACCTTTATATGAATGACTATGGTTATATATTCTCAATAATGATAAGCCTCTGCTGGCATGTGTGACCGTCAGCTGGTAGAGGTGCTTCATTTGCTCACTGAAGATAAGCTAGCATTTCAAACTCCAAAGGACTGAAATTTATTGGGGAGCACTGAGTAGAAAGCTTGGGGGCAGGAGAAGGAAAGAAACTCCAAATCTTTTTACTTGGTTTTCTTCCTTCCCTAATGGAAGTTAATATTAACTTAGTGCTTAGTTAAGTTCTCTTGATGACTGTCAGATGGAATTTAAGCAGCCACAGCAAAATGTGGCAAAACTGGACTGATCTAATAAATCTATCATTATTAACAGGGAAATTATGTTTTTTCCATGAAAAGGAGTATCTTGGTCTAGTATGTATCAGGTTTTAACAATTCTGCTTTCTCTGTTCTAAAGGTGAGAAACTATATCAAGGAACATGGACCTCGTCAGCGGCCTGCAAGGGAAAGCTGGAAGAGGAGTAGCTACAGCTGTGCAAGTACCAGTGGTGTGAGCGGTGCCAGTGCCAGCAGCAGCAGTGCCAGCATGGTCAGCTCAGCAAGCAGCAGTGGTTCAAGTGTTGCTAACTCTGCTTCAAACTCGAGTGCCAACATGAGTCGAGCACACAGTGATAGTAATTTGTCCACAAGTGCTGCGGAAAGAATCCGGGATTCCAAAGTAAAGTTTCTAATTTTGTGCATGTGTATTAACCTAACTTGTTAGAGTTGCTTGCATGATCTTAGCAAGGATATTTTGTCCTTGAGGAGCATGGTTAGTAACTGAGGATCTACTGAAGTGATCTAGCTAAACCAGCTAAACTCTTTTCTCTGATGTGACCGCAAGGAATTTAAACTTGTGCTCTTACCATTGCTTGTAAGTGAAAGCCTGATGTTTTTATGTAGTAGATTTTCTCATTGCTTTTGTTTTGAATAAGGTGAGTGGGGGCTTCTGCATCTTACTTCATTCTTTGAATGCACCCATGGTTTTGCACAAAACAAAAATATTATTCAAGATTGATCAACCTGATCAGGGCACAATTTCTGGGCAGTAAAGCCTGTCTTGATCGTGTGTGGTTTTTTCAACTAGAAGTTTCATCAGGCTTTTTGAATCTTCTTCAGTTTGTTCTTTGAACACATGTAATGAGATTACTTGGTTAGGAGAGATCTAGTAAAGTATGTTGCAGTTAAAGTAGTACTGTGACACTTGTCCCATCTCCATAATTTCAATTTCCGGCATGGAGGTCTCGATACTTTAATGTTAGATGTGATTTTGGATGAATGCTTGCACCACCTCTGAGAATTCATTTTAGTTATTTTTCAGAACAGATGTTACTTTAAAGGTTAACATACATTTGCCATCTTTAAAGGTGGTTTTCAACCTACATAATAAAACCTGATTTTTATTCCTTTTCTGTGTTTCGACAGAAACGTTCCAAGCAACGGAAGCTACAGCAAAAGGCCTTACGCAAGAGACAGCTGAAAGAACAAAGACAAGCTCGTAAGGAAAGACTGAGTGGATTATTTCTTAATGAAGAAGTGCTCTCTTTAAAAGTGACTGAGGAGGACCATGAAGGAGATGTGGATGTTTTAATGTGACAGGGGTGAATTTATCAGTGTTCTTTCTAAGCCTTAAGTGTATTATCCTTATTGTTTACATGCGTTTCTTGACCAAATTTTACTTAGTGTTAACAGTATAAACCAGATCTTTTCTCAAGTGTCATTTTGCTAAGAAGGTCTGGGTATTGAGTAACCTTTTGAGACTAATTGTGCAAGAAAGATCTCAGAAACTTAACTATCTTCTGAAAAGCTGCTGAATAGACATGATTTTAAGGAAATCTGAACTTGGCAAATGCGCTAATTTACTTGCAAGACGTAAGTCTAGGGGTTCTTTTGGATGACACTACATATGCATTACTGTGCTTCACCTTTTTGGTTTTGGCTTGGGTTTTTTTTTCAACTTATGGTTAATAGTGCACTTGGCTTGTTCTCTCTTCCTTTCCCATTATTAGGAAGATTGTTTAGCATCTTAGGAAAAAGTCTTTAGTTCTACTGGGTTTTCTTTGGTCTTGCTCCTGGATCACACAAAAATCAAAGTACTGTGATAAAGCCTTTACTAGAAGTTATGATTTAGCTCAAACTACACAGAACACAAGAAGCAGGACTTCTAGTGCAGGGAATCTGTAACACAGTGAATGCCTGACAATGTAGTTCTTTAGGAAGCAATTAAAATTAAAAAACCCAAACTTGCAAGCTTGGTCTTCAGAAAGTTATTTTGCTGCTCAGTATCTTGTAGTACAGTTGTTACTGGTCGTTGATCAGCCCATCCTTAGTATTGCTATGAAAAGATTCAGATTAGAAACACCTTTTTGCGCTGAAAGTACACTAATCTGCAGTTAAGTTGTCTAGGACACTGCTTACAGTAAAGATGCAGCTGGAAACAGAAGTGCAAACACATGGCACACAACTCTGGTGGCAGCTGTGCTTTTTACTTGTGTGTTTAGCTGAGGATGCGTCTTCTCTGTGGGTTGTTACACCATTACATGTTACAGAATTCTCCTTTTGTTGTCTATCTGCTCTTGGAATCTCTCTTGCTAAGAACACGAGGTAAAATTATGGCTTTCAGGCAGGGAGATAGAATAGTTTTAACCTGTTTCCTGATTGTGACAATCTGCAAGATGACTTTTGTCTTTATTTTGAAGCTACTTGTTACAGAATTTCATCCCCCCACAGCTGACGTAAAAGTGATACTTTGAAATTTCAATGTGGAACTTAAAAGATTATAAAATAATTTTCTATTTCTGAGTTTAGGAGGTAATTTTTCATTATCTTGATGCTTTGTTGCTTTAATTTTGCTCTTCTAAATTCAGGAGTTTGGCAGTTTAGTATAGGCACAGGTACCTGTAATTGCAGGATATAGGACTGCTCGCATTCACAGACCTATTGGGCCTGACAGCTGAATTATGTTTTCCTTTCAGAAGTGGCATTCCTTGTATCATCAGAATAAACTGATGAGTAAAATACCTGAACAATGGCCTCTGAAAGGGCTTCAATAAGAAATAAATGAAGTTTATAATCAAACTCATGTGTGAACTTAGTCACTCGTACTGCTGCTAGACACAGGTACCCAGCCTTGGCCACTGACTGGTTAAAGCCATGTAGTGTCATTTCTAAACTCAAGGGTTAGCTATCCTGTATGGCCAGTTGGCTGTTCACTAACTAGAAGTAACTGTTACCTGTCAGTATTTGCTTATACTGCAAACAAGCTGTACAAACCAACTATACCTGGTTGATGCCTCCCTTCCTCCTGTAGGAACAGTACCAGAAACTTCTTAACAGTATGCAAGCTACTGAGAATCCAGATTGACTTTAGAGCTTCTTTTAAATACCTTGGGTGGAAGAAAAAAATTAATTGCTGTCAATTCAGGTAATTTTGGGGTGAAGTTGTTGAATTCATGCAATTTACCATGGCTGTAATGGATGAATTCACCATGGAATATTTCACTGTGTATACACAGTTCAGGACAGCCTTTATTTTCTGCAGTGGCTTTGAAATGTGATTTTTCTTTTTCCCTGAAGAAAAATGCACCTTTAGTACCATAGAAAATCGAGACTCTGAAATGAATTCTAAGAAAGGCGTGATAGCTCAGGCTGGTGGGGCATGAAACTGTGTAACTTTATTCTGTTTCAGCAGCTCTTCAGAGTTTAAAGTCTTTGCTGAGAGAAGACCCCCTCATTTTGCTGAGGTGTAGTTCTTTTTGGGCACCTGTCTACTAGCTTCCAGAGATCATGAAATGGGGGAGGATAGTATTTCCAGCTTTATCTTGGTGTGAGTATGTAAGTATAAATTAATCCAAGTGATTAGATGGCTCCTGTTGCTCATCTGCTACATTGAATGAAAAGGTCCTGAGTGCCCCAGTAGCTGGATATATCATCTTCAGCTATCACTTGTGTGATAGTTAAAACTATAGAAGAAAATGAATTTCCAGGGGTTCCATGGTTATAATTAATGTTGTGATGAACATGCAGAGTAACGTCTTGCTTACCTAAATGTCTTTGCCAAGTACTTGGTACCTCAGAGAATTGGGCCTGAAGTAGCTGTGGGATTCAAGAGTTCCTGCATACTTCTACATGTTTGGGTTCTTTTCTCAAAAAACCTGGTCTTGCTGACTCAAGCATTGTCCATTTTGGCTATTGCTTTGTTTTATAGCATGTCACCTACACGTTATTGGGTTCAGATAGATAAAGAGTAACTAACTGGCTGCTAAAATCAGTGCTTTTTCAAAAAAGAATCAAATCTCTTCTTTTTATTCATAGATAAACAATGCCAAGTTTAAAAAGAAAGTAAGAGACAAACAGGAAAAACCTCATAGTTGTATGGCTCCATGGTACTGAAGCTGTGTATCCAGGTGCTTTGTACCCACTGTCATGTGAATGTAATCAATTTGCTCTCTGTCACATTAACGGTTTGCTTCCATGGTAACTTTTTCTCTAAAAAGGCTTAGAAGGAGCACTGACAGTCTGATTGCAATAGGACTGTAAACAATAGAGAACATTCTTTTCTTATTTTAAATATGAGGAAGAAAGCTAGCTGCCTGACAAAGCTAATTTGTGTGTATGTATCTAATGTCACCCTTTGTCTCTGTTAAGATAATATCTATTTTTCTTTATCTGGGAAACTGATTAAAAGATGGTTATAGTATGCTTGGTATGGGGTGCTTACTAAGAAGAGCAAGAAAAGTCTTTGCAAGACTTTCCTGGGCTTAACTTTTAGTTCTTACATTGTGGTTTGAAACCTGTGAAGATCATTCTCTGGGGAAAAAACAAACTGACCTGCTTGAATTTACCATTTACATCAGAGTCCATCTACAATATAGAAAAAAATGGCAGTATTTACTGTTCATCTACGCTGAATGGCCTGAAGCCATTTCTTTTCTTCTAACACTCTTTCAGCTTTGAAACCAGTTGATGCATTGGTCTATAAATATTAATAAACCTGACTGTTTTGGGGGCTCTTGAAGTTCATTCTTATAATCCAGATTTCCATGGCAAATGTTGTTTGATTTGTTGGTTTAATGTTTTTTAGCTTACTGATCTTGCAGTTCTTGGGTATGGAAAAGACAAATCCACATTCAATTTTCCACTTAAGGATTGCAAAGATAGTTTATTAATCTACGAAGGGCAAATCCTCGTAATATTCCAAGCTCATCTATTTTGACTATTAACTCTGGTTAATCATTCTGGATAACTTTAAAACATTTCCAAATTACAAACAAGTTCTGCAATTAAAAAAATAAGAAAGAGAACTGTAATGTTGAAGCCTTCACTATAGTTCATAACCAAAGCAAGGGGAAGATGGGGGTTCTGGTTTTTTTGGGTGGAGAGAAATGGGGCTATGGGTAGGGCTAGAGTATATGGTACGACTTCAATGGAGTCCCCTCCCAGGTTCTCCGCTAATTGTATTGCTAAATGCACTTTTGTATAGAAACCTGTCCTCTGTACATTCTGTATCTACTTTAAACAATGTTTATAGAGGTTTTTCTGAAGTTGTGAAGGAATTACTGAAAGCTGCAGTGCTGGTGACTGATGCTGTTGACTTCAAGTTTTCATTGTCTTTGAAAATAGTTATGTGCATACTGAAGTACAGGTTGGAATTAAAATTGATGACATAGCAAAGATACCGTGATGAAACTATGTGGCATCTTCTTCAGAGCAGGGGCATTTGTATTGTAGAGCTTGTATACACTGCACTGTTCAGGCAGAAAGTACCAATAAAGTGGTACATGGTAGCTGTTCTTTGTGAAGTAGACCAATCCCTCCTTAATCTGTGCCCTTTTTTAGCCACAAAATCCAATCAGAATTGTTTCATAGGAAAACAATGATCTGTTGTGAACGATACAACCTGAGATCTTGTACTGAAAGCTGTCTTCTGTTTTGATTTCTGTGCCAGAGGATTATTTATACATATTCCATATAGCTGTGGATATACTTTTGTTACCAGCAATAACTCTGAATCTTTTTCTGCTGTTGCCCTCAGTACCCGTAGCCATCAACTCACCACCTAGCCTGTCATGTTTAAAATCCCTAATAGGACTTACAAGCTGCCATCTTACCATACTCTTGCAGTCCATCATGCACGCACCCCTGTGTCACTGTGTGAATCCCCATCTCTTTTGCTACAGCAGAAGCAGGTATGCCTGGGGATACCAGAAGTGATGTGCACCAAGAGATGCAGCAGCAGCAGGGACACAGCAGTGACTGGCTTTGCGGTCACCAGTGTTTGAGTAAGCTACAGTGAGGATACTTGCCAACCTGTGTATTCTGTGTTGTCCCTGAACCAAGGTTGTCTTCTGCAATACTGAAGTTTCAGGTGTAATATAAAAATTCCTTGTTTCATTTGAATCCAGCAGAAAAGCCCCTGAAGACCTGAGTAGAGAATAGGTGGCATAAAGATGTATTTGTCCGTGTTCAGAAAGCCTCCTGCATCATCTCAGGGAGCTAAACTGTCTGTTCATCCCAGCGAAGGCTCATCAAATGCTTACTGATGTTGAGTCTCATCAAGCAGTTACAGGAGTTAAAGCTGCCCAATTGTTACCATTCCAACCTGTTTTCTGCAGCTACTGAGGGATGGAGAGGGACAGATGAGAGCAGGAACACTGCACATCACAGCAAGTCTTTTCGAATGTCAGAGATCTTTAATTGTGGAGTGTACAACTGGGAGGCTGCAGGGTAACCACAGAGGCTGTTGCTGTTGTGGTGCTTTGCCTTCACTTGAACAACCTGCTTGTGGGTTTTGGTTTCACCCACAGGTGGGTGACAGCGCAGAGTGTTTTACAGCAAAACAAATCTAAATGTTGCCAAAGACCTCGACTCATTGTGGTGGTTGTTTGTTATAAGGACTTACTGCTCCCTGGATAGCACTTAGGAGCTGCAGGCAAGTTGATGCTTTCTGATTCATGGGATCTCTTTGAGTTGGTGTGCTCTGCTTTGGACATCTGAACTTTCCCAGGAAGTCCTGTTGCAGTTCATTACCAAAGTAATGGTTGCATGGATGAGTTGTTACATATTCCTGGAAAACAGCTGCCTGTTTGTCAAGTGAGGCCATGTGGTTTCAACTAAACCCTATGTGTTATGGATCTTTTACTATCCCTCCTTAAAAATGCCTTCATTTATCTCTCCAGTGTGTCAAGTTTCACTGCAATGAAAAAGTCTCCTTTGATGGCGATTTGGTTTTGAGCTGAACCAGAATTTTCACACTGGCAAAACAAATCTATAAACTTCCTTTACTAAATTGCGATGGAAAGATCATGGTATTCCCCACTGATCTTGCTGTCCTTAGACCCCTCTTACTGCTGGCCTGAGCTGTACACTTGACCCAAACATTTCCCAGTACAGAAACAGTTTGGTTTCCTGAGATCCTTTGTATGTGCTCCTAAATATCCTCTGTCAACATATTTTTTTTCATATTTCTGATCCAGGGCCCCTCATTTCATGAGTTTTCATGTGTCTTGCTCTCAGCAGCATCACTGCTGTAAAAACTTGTTTCTCGTAATGTAGACCACAGTCCTGAGGCTTAGGTGCGATAATTCATCTCGGCTGTAGAGTCTGCCTAATGCTGCTTCAGTGCAGTACCTGCTGTATTGTCGCAAAGCTTCTCAAAGATTTATTGTAGCTGAAATGTAGAACGTGACCCTCCGTTTGCTGTGATTTTAATGGAAAGTAACTCACCCATGTCTGCTGCCACTGGAGGGAGCACTGTAATCATCTTACCTTTGAGACCACAGCTGCCAACACTGCTTTGCTACAAACGCTTTCCTTTATTCTGTTCTGTTTTATTAAAAACAACATTAGGGGGATTTGCTTCTCCTCCTGCACTGTGTGTGAAGGAGTAACGGCACTGCTAGTTCTACAGCAATAACATTTCCAGTGACTAGGGAAAAAAATCTGCTTTTTCTGTTTGTGGTGATTCTTGCCTGGTGCTGCTTACCCCAATGGAAGGGTGGAAGTATATTCCTGTTTAGTGTTAACTTATGTGTGTGTGCTGCATTGCTGCTTTAAATTTCCTGGTCTCTGTTTCAAATGCAGCCTTTCTCAATGTGGGCTGAGAATTTTGCAGTTAAAAATATTAGGTGATGATAGAAAACAAACAGTTGACTTTTAGTGTGCTCTCATAATGTAGATACCTGGGAGGCAGGGGAGAGATGATGGAGCTTGACTACCTGTATGTTTCTGAATAATAACTTCTGGACAGGGCTTTGGGGCTTCGGAGCAAAGGAAAATGCTGCTTCAGCAGGAGGTGTTCTGTAGTTAAAACTATTCCCCTCACACCCCCCACTTATCTGCCAATTGCTGCTCCCTTTAAAAGCTCTGCATAACAGCAGAGAGCATGTGAGGGGCTATCCCTGGAATCTCAAGTTCATTCTTGGAAGTTAAGCTTTTAATGGTCCTGTGCAGAATTAGCAAGGCTTTGAGCACTGTAGTAGTGCAGATATGCCAGTGTCTATAGTGTCTCTTCTATCACTGTGTCAGTAGCTGTCATAAAATGTATAAGGAAGTACAAGTCATAGTCATTAAGTGAAATACTTATTTAGACAAATCTTTGCCCAGTGTATGGCTTATAAGGTCTTTGACTGTAACAGAGATCCTGTCTCATGTTCAGCTGGGAAACTGCTGTTGGTAGGCCTTTGAGCATGCTGGCTGGTTGCAGGGTAAGCTGAGGCAGCTTGCTGGAAGCAGTGGTACTTGCAGTCGTCATGCTCCCCAAGAAAAAGCAGTATCTTCTCAGTTCTACGCTCTTTTCACAGAAGCCTCACCATGGAAGTCTTATGATCCAGCAACATTCATTTTACAGCACACCTGTCTTCAGTGCTGGGAGAACTGGTGTTGTTGGCCTGGTACTTGTAAAACCCTGGACTTCATGAGCATATGCACTGTATTTCTCCTGGTTGCTACAACATGGCCTCACAAGACAATGGGATGCTTCTAATTATATCGGTTAAATATTGCCATCTGGGTTTAATGAGCTTGAATATGCCAGTGTATCAGTAAGTTGTCTTATGTCCAGCAGCAGCATGCTGCTTCTGCTGTAGAAGAGCTGAGATGGCTCCATGCTCAAATGCACTTTTCCTTTCACAATGTGGATCTAAGCTGAAGGGTTGTTAGCTCCACCATGACAAGATGCAAAGTTTCTTGTGAATGTTTTGCTTATCCCCCTTATTGATGCTTTGTAAGTAGGGAAAAATACAGAGCAAATGATCTGAAAACTGCGATGCCAAGTTCAAAATAGCACTTCCATCTCTGTGACAGATGCCTGTAATGTGGCTCCGCTGAAGGTACGCTTCCTGCTCAGGCTCTCAAGTAGCAGATTCCTAAGTCATTAATTCTAGGATGTCTCCCATAAGGAAAGCATGTGCTGAAATAATCCAGAAAGGAGGGAGTGAAGTTTTAAATTATGATTGAAGAGTAAAGAGCTTCAAAATGTGACATATAAGCTGTTCATATCTACCTACCTCTCTTGACTTGTTCTTGTCAGCTAGTTCCTGTCTATACCTCCTGAAAACGGTAAGTAGCAAGTGCAATATGGCAGTTTGTCATAGGGGTTGCTGAAAAGATATTTTTAATCCATCATAGACTTTCCAAGTTATTTAGGTAATTCTCATTTCTTGGCATTTTTTCCATTCTTAGTTAGGTAAAAAGCAGTTGATTTAGTCCATGTTTTCTTTGTCCTGTGTAGAAATAGACAGGCTTGTCACAGGGTTTTGTTCCACCTTCCATTGTGCATAGTGGGAGCAAAGAAAGAGCTGAGACAGGTTCATTTTAAGACAGGTCAGTTTTCATGTAAGGACAGATTCTTTCCACCATAGTTTTAGATCACTTTGTAGGTTTAATCTCCTTTTTTTTTTTTTTTTCCGCTTAATATTTAAATAAGGTGAATTTATTTATCAAATAGAAAGTATTCACTGTGTGTGTGTGACCTATAAATATGTCCCTCAACAAATCCATGCACTTCCTCCTGAAACAATTTAGAACATAAAACTGTTTGTAGAAGCTACAAATGTTAGTCAACCAAAACCAAAGCAGACTAAAATCTTAGTACAAACCCATTTGTGGACTGATAAACCCATTTGCAGACTGATAAAATGAGTGTAATTTATGGTCTAGATACCTTATTGGCATATGTATTAAAGTTCTGGTATATGTCTATTTTTCTTAGTATTGCATTAGCTGTAATTTCTATGTAATGCTTCAATTCATTTATATATTTGCACAACAGACTATCAGATAAAAAAGTGCCAAAATGTGTATAAGGAGGTCATCACTTTAGCTTAATTGCACACAAATTTCCTGCAGACTCTGATGCTTAAGACCAATAACGAGACTGCTACAGCCAGAATAAACGCATTAGCCTATAAATTTAGAGCTTCTACTTGCTTTGCAAAGGGAGAATCATCTCTAAATGAGCCTAGTAACATTGATTTGTGATTAATCATTTTACTTAGTGACTCATCTATGATCACAGTACAACAAAAATGTCATGTTTGCTTAGTGGCATTAACTCCATTTATCTTCTCTGCGTTCGGAGAATTGCCTTGTTGTCAATGTGGGACTGGGAATACAGCTGAGCAGTGCCACTGTTACCGGACTGATGGCAGTTCATCTGAAGCACAGGATAAACAGAAAAGAAGAAAAGAACATTTTTCTTTGGGGAACCATTCTCTTCCTTGAAATTTAATTATTCTACTTGGTCAAACCAAAACATTTGCAGTAATGGTCTTGCGTCTGCAAAACAGAACTAACTGACCCTTGAAAATCAGTGTTATTCTTGTTGCTTGTAGAAGATTTTTCTTTTAAAGCCATCTCTGCAGGTTCACAAGTACTTTAATTTTGTGATAATTTTACTTTACATTTTGCAGAGTGAATCCAACCCTTGCTCATTACTGGAATGCTTGGCTTTGCAGTTGGCAGTGCATTTCTAGTTGGATGCCATCAGAATGGTTCTCTAAAAATGCACTGCTAAAGTGTGCTTATGGAAAGTGATACTCATTGTATATAAGAAAACTTAATTTATGTTAAGCAAGAGTAAACCCTTACAGCACCTCCTCCCCCAAGAGAGGAAAAGTCTAAAAGGAACTACACTGTTCTTTGCAAAGACTTGCATTGCGCCAGAGCAGGAATCAACATGTTAGGATTGGGTTTTTTATAGCATCCCTTATTCAGTAATGTCGTCATGGTGGGGATCTGCCTCCTTGGTCCAGACAATGGAGCTCTAGGTCTGGAAAGGAAATGCCTAATGTCTGCTGGCTCATGTCTTGTTCTTTTGCTCTATCTCATTGCAGTGTGCTTTGTTGTTCATCTTTGCTATTCAGCTGTTGTGTTGAAAGTGAAGCTCTTTTCTTCAGACTTCTCCCTGCTTCACCCAGCATTGCAGCATCACAACCGTAGCCACACATCTGCTTGTTACCATTTGTAAAGACTGAAGGTGAAGGTGAGCTGTACCATGGTTCAGAATAATAGAAATAGCCCCTTGTGAACATGCCTGGGGAAGGATGAAAGTGTTAAGAACACAAAGCATTACAAAGGTTTCCCAGTGAAACAAAACTTTGAGAGGATTGCTGCTATGATAACTGGATATTGTATTTTGTGACAGAAGTCCAAAAAGGCTTTACTGGGGTAAATATGCACTGATCAGAGAGTACTGATGATTATTCCAATATGGGGGAAATAGCTGTATAGTGTTTAATGAAGGTAATTTTGTGCTATGGAGTAGAGCAGGCAGAAGGCACAGTATAAGTAATGTTTTCCAGCATGTAGGAAATATCAAAATGAAATAACAGGCTGCATAATGTAGGGCAGTACTGCAAAGAAAAAGGTTTAGTTACTAACTAGACTAAGATTGTTGATTTTGTTCAGGACTAGAGAGACATCCTTAGCAAAACAAAACCTGGTGCATGCAAAGCAAGCCACCTTTGCAACTGCAGGTTGAAAAAAGTTGTTAAACACTGCTCTTGCTGGATGCTGTCTTATCCAAAATGGTATTTTTGCTGATCTTTGCATATGCTGAGGTGATGAAAGGATTCATGTTGAGTATCAGATCTGAGAAAGTAAAAAATACCCAACCCAGCAACCCTCAGAGAAAACTTTGGTTTAAGGAGCAATGTGTGCAACCAGAAGGTTTCCTGAGGATGAAGAGTTCACACCAGCCCTGTGTTGCCTCTCAGTGTCTAAAAGGTCTGAGTTAGATCTCTGCACCAGCAAATTACTTTCAAAACATTATTATTACTTAGTACATAAATATAGCTGGCCCCTGGCTATAGCTTGAGAGGGATTTCTTCAAGGTTTCTTGTGACTGTGGAAGGTGAAAGTTACCTTTAAAGTGAGAGGTGCAGTCCTGCAATTTCATAATGGTGTCAGTGAAGCTTTAATATAAACACTCCCTACGAGTGAATGCTTGCAACCTTGGATAATACGTGTGGAGAAGGCATAAGCAGTGAGATCAAACTTGAATTTTAAAAAGAGCCAAGGACTCGTTGTTGCTTCTGTGGCAGTGTTGGGTTTTTTTCTTTACCTTTACAACTGAGACTGCCTGCCTCTGTGCAGTTTAGTGATGATCAATGCGAACGTGCTGGAACTGTTTACATGAAGTAAGCTGAATCATTCAACCCAATATTCATTTGTTTGACTAAAGCCTCTTTAGAGCCACTTGTGTTCTGATGACTAAGGTGGCACAAAGATGCTAATGCTCAGTGTATACATAAATCATTAACTACTTAATTTGGATTTAGAAGCCTGAGGCAACAGAATGCTCCATGGAGAAGCAGCTATATTTATCTCTCTCTATGCTGAACCACCTGTCTCCAGAGACCTGGAATGCATTAGAAAAATGAATGTAATGACTGAACTGAATCTAAGTTCTCTGTCGCAGAAGAAAACATCAGTTTTTACAAGCAGAAAAGCATGGAAATCTGGGATCTGTTCTGCTGAGACAAGAAAAATTCACTTAAGCAGGAAGATCTGGTAATATAGACAGATAGATTTTTATTTTTTTTTCAGTACTGCCAGAAAATGACTGAAATTTAAGAATAATCCAAGGTCAGCTGTAACTTTTTATATTAAAAAAATAATAAAAATAAATATGTTTGGAGAGGGTCTAGGTAAGAGTGAGTGTGGGGAAGAAAAAGGAATTTTGGTCCCTGTTTTACTCCATACAGTTGGATTTGATGCTTTAGAGCCAGATGTGAAAGCCCCACTTCAGCAACATTTCAGCCCATTCCTGAAGGCATATTTAACCACCTGTCTCTAGTGATGTGTGTTTGTACTGATGAGGGATATATCTCTTCCAAACTGATAAGCTCATCTAGCTAAGTGTACATGATGGGAGCAACATCCTGTGATTCAAAGCCAACTTATCCTCTTGTCACCGTTACTTTGTTCCTTACCCATGGGTATTTATTAGAGAGCTCTGTCTCACTGACTAAAATGTCGTAAGGAATATTATTGCTATTGGAGCCCAATATTTTATTATTGATAATGGAACATGTGCAAAGGCTTCTGTCTTTATGCTGGTGCAGGGCAATAAACTTTAAACTTCATAAAGGGAAGTTCTGAAACTAGTTACATTTTTAGATATAAATTGGCAGTGAGATAAGCATTTCTTAATGACATCAGTCAAAGAACTCCATTCTCTGAAGCTCTTGTTAATCTTGCATTACTTAAATAGGGTTAGGTGGGTGTACTTATGTTGCATACATCGAGCACCAAAGCTGTTTGATCCTGGTTTGTTCTTGCAAGTTGGGGAGCTGTTATTGCCCAGTTCATAGATGGGAAATCTGACAATGTCGTGAGCTAAGCAGGATCCTGCCACATGTTGAACAGAATAGGAGCAGGACCCTCAGTCTTATTCCTGACTTAATTATTTATCTCTTCCTTCTTTAGTACTACCAGATCGGACCTTTTCATCTTCATTGGAGTTGTTCATTTGATCTTGTGTAATGAGGTTGGTAAATGAGGATCTACTTGGCATGTTGCTTTTATTTTTTTATTTGAGCCCTGTTGTCGCTCAGTGTTGTTAAGGATGAGTGTGGCTGTTTCAGGAACAAGTATTCTGCTTGGTATTTCTGTAGCGTGTTGTTTGACTGAATGGAAAGCTCTGTCACCAGATCTGAATGTGGGATGTGTTTTCCCATTTAGGAAAGTAGGTATTTAAAAGTTCTTTTGTTCTAAACATCAGGTAGACTCAGTCTTCAAGAAACATTCCTAGTGGCAGCTTATCTTCAGTGTTTGATCTGTCCTAGATTAAATGTTTGCTTCATCTTTAAATACAGAGCATCTAAACCCAACTCCTTTAGAGCTTCATGGCAATACAAATTTGGAAACGTGATATAAAAAAAGAAATACCGTATTGGAGGACAAATAGGAATTGTCACATGCTTCAGAGAAACCCAGTCTCTTCAATGTAAGGATTTTAGCAATGCACTTTAATTTAGCTTAAAGCTGAAAAGTCAAGTCAATATTCTCACAAGGACCTGTTTTACTTCATGATATAAAACTTGGAGATTACTTGTCAGCTACATTAGTTTTTAAAGTCTGTTTTTACAGTGAATAATACATGCACTTTGGAGGAAATAGTTCTTCTTCAGGGATAGCATTTTGATTTTATTTCTTCCATTGAGTGAAGAAAGCTCCAAAGAATTCAGTACAATAAATCATTGCTATGTTCAAGACAGTAATATAAGGGGCTTGGGTTTGGGTTTTTACAGTTGCTAATAGCAACTTATGTGGTGCACATAAGTACAGCAATTTAAAAGGACACTGTGGTAATGTGAATTTCTTCAAGTAGTTAAATACTGATGTCTTTCACCACAATATCAATGTCAACTTTGCTCCCAGGCAGAAAGCAAAGGACAAATGAACTTACCAGTTTTAATTTGCTTTTTTTGAATAGAAGAGCTTTGAGAAAACTGTTGGTAGCCGGTCTAGTCTGTAATGTTAACTTGATTTATTTGAATTAGTGAAATCTTCAGTAAATACATCTCGGTGCACCTCTGAAATATTTCCCCAGAGAGATTAAACAGCTATTTACTTTACCTCCACTCGTGCTCACAGAGCTTTAATTGCAGTGCCTGACAAACTCCTCGAGAAGGGAAAAGTGAAGAAAGAGGAAGAGGAGGTCACTCATGTGGAGGGCTGTTGAACCAAGTAGGATCACTGGTTAGCACACTTCAGCTGTTCACCTGAATGCCAGGCAAGTGTGTTTGTACAGCAGGAAGTGGAGCTGAATCACACACACACTACAGATTTCTTTTATATAGGTGTTGATCAGGAGGAATATTTGTCTACTGCCAAAGGAGCTGCCTTTCTGTCTGGTGCTCCCAGCTGCTGGCTGTGTCTGTGTGCACGTAACAGCAGCCACATTCATGTAATTCACCTTTATCTATGTTTGGGGTGACTTAATAGGAAGAATGTTTGAAGCAAAATGCTAGATAGAATCCCCATGCATAGTGTCAATGGAGAGTGAGCCTGTCACAGGAGCCCAGCAATAAAATTGGCTAATTGTCCATGTCCATCCTTCAGGTGGAGTTCTACCCATGTTAAAATCAATGCCAATGGTGTAGTTGATTTTAGCCTTGGGTTTATTTGCTCTTTGCTACTGGTAACCATAGTATGGTATGTGTGTTCTTAAAGAGTATGTGCTGTTGTCTTAGCTTGAGGCTTTATTGCAGAAGTAATGGAAGTTGTCAACAGGATTTTTCTTATGCACAGCAAGGTCTGGGCTTGGCAGTGTCAAATGGAAATAAACAGCCTGTGCTCTTTCCTTCTCCTTCATCTCTGTGGAATCCCCCACTAGTTCTTTTTAAATGCAGAGATATTCTCACCAGCAAGTATCTTGGATTAACACACAAGTATTTGCCAGAGTTCACCTTTAGTTCTTTATTTCCTGCCATTGCTGCTTCTGTTGTTCCAGGACTTCGACCTTTAAAGTAGTGTCCTGGCTTCCTCAGATGTGTCTGTTCCCTGCTAGAATGAACAGCACAAGTTAAGAAAGAAAGACACACTAAAGGTCCCTTTTTGAAACAGAAACCAGTTGCTTAAACAGCTCTTCCAGACTGGGGGCTTCTATCAGTGTCACATGCTGCGGTGCCTTCTGACTTCGGGAGGCAGTTTCACAGATCGGCTTCAATGAGTGAGGAACCAGCCTGAACAATTCAGTGTGCTCAGGTAATCATCCTTGAGATGCTGCTTGGCTGTGATGGGCTCAGAAGTGTCTTCTCATGCCCATTAGGGTTTATAAACAAATCTGGGGTTAACTGTGAACATCATTTTCTACCCTGGTAAAGTTTCTGGAAACTTCACAAAAGGAAAGATATGGTCAGTGTTTTGAAAGATATATGTATTTTCTGCTATAATTAGGCAGTATATGGATATAGCATTATAGGTTCAATTAAAAGCATGTCAATAAAAGGCAGTATTGTGCTACATGAAAGAGTCTTTTGTTGAAAACTGGCCTAAGTTACGACTGTTTTATACACATTAATTTGGTTTGTACATACAGAATGGAGCTGATTGAACAGCTTGATTGTCTGACGAGAGCTGAAAAGCAGCACTTGCTGTAGGTAATTTAAATTGAGCCCTATTATCATTTACGGATTTATTCTGCTTAGAATCAATAAGATGAAAAAGGGTCTGAAAGCTTTACACTAATGCTAATCACTTCTGGGTCAGTAACTCCTTGTGTTTAAGTTATGTATTTCTTCCCTGTATTCACAGGGCTACTTGGAAAAGTGAAATATTTAAGATAATCTTCCACTGAAGAGAATCTTCCCACCTCTTCTACTTCACAGAGAAACCAGCATTGATAAATATTCTGTTGTATTGAAAAAGCTCCTTGAGAAGGAAGCGACCACAAGGACAAAAGAGATGTTCTGAAAAGGAGCTCAGCACTGAGTGCCCTGAACATGTTATAAAGCAGCGTTCTTGGTGGCTGGAAATTCAACTTGACCCTAGATTGCAGAGTGGAGCTGGGTTTGGGTGGCTACAGTCATTTCACTTTTTACTACAGTGACAATTTTGTCCCTGGATAATTTATCTTTTCAGGCTAGGAAAGTAGCAGCAGGCCCAGAAAAACAAAGAAAAAAGAGGACAGAACCAAGATGATTTTGGTATAGCGATGCAATCAAGAAGGGATACAACAAAAGGAATTTATATGTTATCAAGCAGGAAAAAAAGGTAAAATTACTCCTAAAAATCAGCTCAACAAATTTAATTGTCCAGTAAGACTTTGGTTATTGTCTTTGGGGCTGCAGGCAAGGGACAGGGGTGTGCTGTGCTGAAGGGTTGTGTTTGGCAATCTGGAGGAGAGCTGACAAGTTCTTATGAAGAAGAAACCTAATCACAGCGTCACTCTGAGCAAGGAGCCATGGTGAATTTCCCAGTCCTCCAGACTTGTTTTGTTCCTTTTGAAGTTCAGGAACTGGTGCTGGAAGTATGGCTTACAGAAAAAGGTGTTGCTGGGGTCGAGAACATGACAGAAAAAAGACTTCTGTTACAGTAAGGATGACTACTGTCTAGATCTCTTTAGGAATCAGATTTGCAATGCCATGACAGAGCTTGCTGCTGTTTGAAATCTGTGATTTTTTACACAGAGCAGCAGAGAAGGAAAGATACATATAAGTGACAGTGCTGTGAGAAACATTCCTCAAGTCTTGATTCCACTGCTTCTGCTGACTCGGCCCCTCCTGACTTTGCCAGGAAAGATCAGCTCTGCAAGCTGAGAAAGAGCCCATACAATCACTTCTGAAAATGCTTATGTCAGGGATTGCACTGTGGCAGTGCTGAGCTTGGGATCCTGGTGCTGCTGTAAAGTAGCAGGGCAAGTGATACTCCTCTCCCTAAGACTGGGCTTTGCAGACAGGGCAAAGTGTGGCAAAATGGTGGAATGTCTTGCCTAAGGTTTGTGGAGCTGCAGGAACAGTCAAAAATAGAATTAGTCTTTCAAGTCCCCGGTAAGTGTCCCAGCCTCTGCACCCCTGTTCGGATACAGGATGGTTAGTTCTGGATGATCAAACCATCAGTGCTATTACAGCTGTAGTCCACTGTGTGCACCACTGTTGGGGGTGAATCTCTGTTATCTCATCAATAATGTGGTTTTTCCTCCTTATACTCAGTTTCTCCAGGTACCCAAGACGATTCCTTCAGAGGTTTAACTTCTTCTTTTTTTTTTTTTTTAATAAAAATTTAATCTTTTTTTTTTTTAAAAAGTTTTTTATAATTTTTAGTTTTTT
>NDXB01009316.1:88302-123515 GCA_002631895.1 Agapornis roseicollis
GGGGTTAATCTATCTCATCAATAATGTGGTTTTTCCTCCTTATACCCAGTTTCTCCAGGTACCCAAGACGATTCCTTCAGAGGTTTAACTTCTTCTTTTTTTTTTTTTTAATAAAAATTTAATCTTTTCTTGTATTAAAAAGGTTTTGATAACTGTTAGCTGTATATTTTGTAATGCCTATTGTATTTCCATTTTGTTAGTTCTATTTAAAGAGCAATATTATCATGCCCCATTTCCTGTTAGATAGTTCTATTTGTCTGCTCTACAGGAGGCAGGAGATTTTAGGTCCAAAAGAAATTATCTCTCAGTAAATTACTCCTAACTCCATTACAGAATACTAAGCACTCTCCCCTTACTGTGGAAGCAGCTTGAAGAGATAACATTGCAATTTATTTATTTGTTTTGTCCCATGTATATAGGTGACACACAAACTCATCTGAGCAGAGATGCTGATAACTGACAGGTACATTAGATCAGCCACATATAGCAAAGTTTGCTTTGATTATGTAGTAAGTGTCAAGATGTACAGTAGCTGATGTCAGTTTGATCTCTCTCAGCATATAATGGCTTGTCTTCTTCATGGTTGAATGGACACTAATTTTTGTCTAATAAGTAAGCCATCAGTTGAGTGTTTTAAAGTAGCCAGAGTTTTTTATCCTACTGAAAGGGAACCCATTCGTGAAATTATTTTAAAATGTGTTTGGATTGCTTGTTGTATTCATTTTCCTCCTTCTGAAGTCCCCTGTTTACTCCAAGGTACTAAAGGCACAGTGTTTACTAAGGACCTGCTGTGAATCCATTGCATTGAGTATGAGACCTTTCCATATTGAAATAGAGAACAGAATAGTTTCTGTCTGTTTTGATGTATAGCTGCCAAACTGCAAAGTCTGTATGTAACACCTTTTAAACTTTAAAGGGAGAGAAGAAACAATGTTCTGTTATTATAATCCCCGTCCTTCTTCCCTGTAGGTAATGTAGGAATTATCTGTCTGTAATTTTGTAGGCTTGTTTTATCATGCAGCCATGATTTCAGTTGAGTTGTGTTATGAAAATAACTTATAAAGGTACATTTTGCAAGGCATAATGTAACGGATTAATAATAAATTGAAACAACCAGAACCCCCAAATAACATCAGCAAGCTCTGGATGTGAAGAGTAATGTTCTGGGATGTCTAGCATGGCTTGGCCTCCTGGCAAAGGGGGAAAACCGATATTTACAGTGAATGGTAATTTCTAAAATTGGACAAATATGTCAATTAAACCCTTTCTACAAGTAAGGAAGTAGCCATTAATGTCTCTAAACTCTGTACTGTTAACAGTATACATCAGTGGGAGCAGACTCGGTTCAATAGGGTTAGATCTCCTGTGCCTCTCAATAACAGATTGAGCTGGGTTAGCTCTAATTAAAGTGATCCCTGGCTCAGCAGGGTGCTGAGGCATTGATGCCTGGTATGCATGGAGCTAGATGTTTTCTTGTTTTTCTTGTTCTTCTGTTTGTTTTCCAGTCTAGAAATGTCTTCTTTTTAAATCCTTACTAGCATATAGGTACTTACCACAAAAAGCACTGTTTTACTGGGAATGTCAAGAAGATTTAACAGCAAATGGAGACCACCTAGTGAAATGCAGGGTGTGAATATGAGTTTTTAAGTAGTAAAAGTGGGGAATTTGAGGGTGCTTTTAGATTTGCTACAATAATCAAACCTTCTTTTTGTTGTCAGGTATGTTACCCGTAGATATGCGTGTCTCAAAGGACTGTTTCAAAGGACTGGATTTGTACAGACATCTGAACGGCCTGCACTGGTTTTTATTTCTCTGATAGAATTATAGAATAGTTAGGGTTGAAAAGGGCCTTAAGATCATCAAGTTCCAACCCCCCTGCCATGGGCAGGGACACCCCACACTAAACCATGTCATCAAAGGCTCTGTCCAACCTGGCCTTGAGCACTGCCAGGGATGGAGGATTCACAGCATCCCTGGGCAACCCATTCCAGTGCCTCACCACTCTTACAATGAAGAACTTCATCCTTATATCCAATCTAAACTTCCCCTGTTTAAATTTTAACCCAATCAAAGTGTTCTTGCACAAGCAAGCTTCAGTGTTGAGGCTGTGAATAATTTCACCATTTGACTTCATCATAGACATATGTTTTTGCCTTAAATGCCTTCAAGAATAACTTCTTGAAATGGCATCTTCATAAGGTAAAATTCTGTAAGAGTCATTAGTGATGGCCTTGTCTGTGCTGGAAACAGTAACAACTGAGGTTATTTTGTGCCTTCTCTCAGACTTGGGGTAAGAAATTGAGATGCAGATTGAGTTATTTTTAAAACTGAGAATTTTGTGTGTGCTCTGGTAATGCCTGGGTCTGCTCTTTTATTGTCTTCAAGGCTGTGTCCTGGCAGTCCTTAGCACTTGCCATCCACTTTGCTTGGGAAGGGGTATCTGTTTTACGTCTAGGGATGGGCTCAGAGCAGTACACTTGCTACAGTCCCAAAGCAGAAACCTTGCTGTGGACCTGGGAACTGAGTGTGAATCTCTTCCACCTGTTCTTCCATCCTCCAAACATAGCCCCTCACTCTGCTTTCTCTTTGCTTAGCTCTGTACAGAGAAGGTGAACGCTACTACAGCTTAAACATCAACTGCCAACTTTATTGCTGCAGTCAGCAACTTCTCTGCTAGTTCAGTCTGAGAGAGCATGAACAGAGGTAAGACTTAGGTGTTCTGATAACTCACTGATGAGAGTGTCTCCAGGCTCTTCTCATACATTAACATTGCAGCCTGCTTCACTTCTCTTCCTATCTTCACTTTGGGATATGTAGAGAAAATAAAGCTATAATAATGCTGTCCTTTCTTGTCTTCTTTCACAAACATTAATCCCGTGATTTTTTATCAGTACAAAATAACCCTGGAGATAGGGCATTCTGTGGATCAGCTTCTATGAAACTAGAAAACTGAAATTATTTTGTTTAATTGCGTGTGAAAGTCAACTTTTGTCACAATCTCTAGCTGTGACTGGGTACTTACAAAATGCAATGTGTTCTTTTCTTTAGCAGATCACCTAAATACATTTTACTAGCAACCCTTCTGAACCAGATGAAACTGTAATTCAGGCTGTCTTGTCTGCTTCTGCTTTAGTTCACAATAATGTCACTATGCTGCTCACACCAGACTTAAGTTTTTCTCTGTAGCAGCTCCATCAGGTATTTTGCCCCAGTTTTTCTGCAGGTCATTACTGATAAGGTAGGTTTTCTAAAATAAAAGCCCCAAACCAACAAATAAGAATCCCCCATTCCATATTTATTTTAATGTAAAAGTTTTGTTGCTCCATCAGATTGACTTTGCAGGCTCTTGCCCATCTTCAGTGACTTCAACACCAGCCATCGCAGAGCAGTTCTCCAGCTGAAATATGGGAAATGCTGCTGCAGCCAAGAGATGAAGTTAATCAAGAATGCTATGTTCCTTGAAGGAATTGTGCTTTGACATGCTGCTTGACTGGCCATCTTCAGTCCTTGAGAGTTAACCTCACATTCTGTAGCAATGCCAATACTTAAGGTGTGGGGGACAGCGTGGCCAAGGACTGAAGGGAGGACAGGCAGCTGGAGAGTTGGCTGCTCATGGGTGCTCTGCCACTGTGGTGTGTTGGGTGCCTTGTGCTGCGGTTCCTCCATCTGCCGCAGGGACAGCCCTGTACCTCAGGAGGGGTGTCCAGGACAGCACCCAAACCTGGAAGCAGCGCACAGGCAGTGAGCAAATAGGTTATGTATGGGTAAAAGGAAGTCCACACTTAGTGAAGGTAAGTGTGGCCCTAGTTAAAGCCTGGTGTTTGTTAAGCCATGGGGAAGTACTTGATGTGAGGATGAGCCTATGATACGTCCCTTGTCAAGCACTCATGGCTGCGAGCAGGGTTGCAGGGCCCCGCTGAGGGAGCTGAGGGGCTGCCCCGGGCCGGGCACAGCCGGTTCCCACCGGTTCCAACAGCCTCACAGCGGGCAGCGCTGAGCTGAGGGCTCTGCTGAGGGAGCCTCGGGAACGTAGGTTAGGAAGGGGCAGAGCAGAGCCGGGAGTGAGGGGACAAGTGTGAGCGACAGCCCCGGGACACCGAGGGGCGAGCAGGGGGAGGGAGGAAGCGCTGCAGGCCCGAGGGGAAGGTGCCCTGCGGCCATAGGGGGAACCAGGGAGCCGGTGTTCCTGGCAAGGCAGCACCCATGGAGAGGCCCAGAGCTGTGGGGCTGGTGTCATGTACATCAGTGCAGACTGTAACAACCGACTAGCTTGATTCTTTGTAATCCATAGGTAGAACTGTTTGGATAAAAGGTCTATAGATATGTCCTCTCCTTGTTTGCACTCTATGCCGTTTGTGTGGTTGTATAGCTCAATAAGTGAAGTACAGGTGACATCCATAGCATCACAGGCTTCTTCCTGTCAGTCTTTTATTAATACAGTTTCCTGGGAAGCCACAGCTCAAACATTTACTGGTAAGTACAATAGCAGGGATGCACCATACACAGCCCCCCTGTGTCTCTCTTTTTTTCCTCTTATTTTCTTTTGGCAGTGTAGGCTGTATCTAACTGTGATCCGTGGCATTTAATGACAGGGTTGAAAATGAACAAGTGTTAAAAATCTCAGTAACAGCAAAAAGAAAAATAATGTTCTGTCTTGGGGCAAAACGTGAAGTTTGGGGATGTTTCTCCCTTATCTTCCTTTTCCTTTGATTTCAGGCATCTTTTGCAGGATGAGCAAGTGGAGCAAAATTATTACCTGGCTGCAGGTGAGAATTTTTACCCAGGAATTCTTGTTTACCTGGTTTTGATGAAAGGCAGCACATCTCTATTTCCATGCGGGAGTGCATTTGGATTTATTGTTCAGAATAAGGAATAAAAGGAACATCCCACCCTACAGTTGTCAAATTTGCAGTGAGTACCCCATTGCAAGCTGGTGGTTTACATCTCATGTAATTTGAAATAAAGGAGTCGCTCACACATTCATAATCAATACAATTACTTCTACTTTACATGAATTAAGTAATTTGTATGGCATTACTGTTTGGGGCATTTGTATCCCTATTCAGAGCACTTCTTCAGTATTTCAACCCCACTGATGGTAAAGGCAGGTGCATGCCAGTTACCCACAAAACCAAGGCAAAGCTCTATGGGGAAACTCTTTTATGTCTATCTAGATTTGAATTTGTAGTCCCTTTCCAATTACTGTGCTAATTGTTTAAGAGATTGCTAGACTAAAAAAGTTTTTAATCACTAATCTGTTTCTGAAAGGAACTTATGGGCTCAAAACCTGAACTACATACTTCTTAAATTAATTTTCTTCATGAATACTTCTCTCTCAATACCGATTTGTGAGTCAGAACACCCTACTGTGCTTGTTTCTTTGTCTTTTCTTCAAACACCTGGCCTATTATTCTGCTTTTTTTCCCCCAACAAAATCGTTCTTTCTTTGGGGTCAAGGTTCTGATGATATTATGTCACTGCAAATATGGAAATTTACCCAATGTCCTGTTATCAGAACCTAACTTGGGGCACTGAACAAACTGAACAAACTTGACAATTTAGCCAAATGTGAGCTCCCCAATAGAAATGTTTGTGAACATTTCTTGAAGAGATTCCAATGTGCTGCAGAATCTCCTGGCAAAACACCTCAAAAACTGTGACATGATGTCAAGAGGTTTAATTTGGAGATTGGGTTTTATTTCTTTCTTTCCACAGTGGGCTAGTGGCTGTAGGAGGTGAATGGGGATGGTGGTTTATTCAGATCTGTGCTGCCTTGAAAATCCCCTGCTACATGTTTGCTTCCAGGAAAACCAGACAAACCCAATAAAACAACCAGGGCTCCAGGCCTGCTGCAGTTGAAACTTATGCCAGGAAACCATCTTGATATCACCCAGGAAAGAACTGGGCTGCAACCGTTCTCTATTCAGAAGAGAGGTACAGGGTCAGATCTTACACACTTAATCCACATCAGTGCAGGCTTTGTCTAAATTAGGACTAAAGAATTTAGTACATAAGGCAAGATAAAGTGTTGGGAAATAATTACCATGTTCAGTATGAGAAACTCTGTAAAATGGCTGTCCTGCTCAGAGCGTAGGATGCTGCTCTCCTCATTGTCCTGAGAAAAGCTAGGAAAGAAAACGTCCCTGCTTGGTTCATGGCAGGAGTGTTGACCCATGTATAGCAGTGAAACTAGGCTGAAGGTGTTTCAGTTGAATGCTCCTCAACATTTTTTTAAATGCAATTTTAATACTATATCCACAATGTATTGTAATTAAGCTTCCTTATTTATAGCAGACTGAATAAGTTGAACCTTCTTCCCTTGACATGGATTTCCCTATAAGATAGTAACGATTAGCATATAAAGCTTCTTGAGTCTTGGTTACAGGCACACTCCGATACCTAAGATGACTTTCAATGTTGTCCTGTGCATTTATTTTCAGTATATAATTAACTCTCACATTAGCTCTCCCCTGGCTTTTCAATTCGCATTGAAAGAATAGAATTTTCTTGGAAGAACTCATTAAAGCAGGAAGAAGTGAAGTCGATTTGAAGAAAGCCTGTCTGCATTTCAGACTAAAGCCAGATGAAATAGTAAGCTGTGTTCTCTACCTCTACCCACTGGGAAATGATTAATAATTGCAGATACAATCTTCCACCCAAATGGCACAGCAATGGCAGCTCCTATTTATTTAATCAGTGATATAGCAGGATAGGCTATGTACTTACCTTTGCTATTCTGTCATGTATCACATAGGGCAAAGTAGCTTTGAAGCTACAGAGCCAAAGTGAGACTGCCCCTGCCTTGATGCGACAGTCTCTGGAGAAGCAGAGGCCCCAGCTTGCTGTGGCAGGGGGGTGGTACCAAGAGGGTGTTTGGCTGTGGTTTCAGAAGGAGAGGAGGGTGTCTTGGAGGAAAGGTGCCCTCTGGTAAGGAGAATTAGGAAAGAGCAACACCAGCTCAGTCTGGCAAGGGTTTAGGAGCAAACCCAGAAAGGTATTCAAGGGGCTGTGTGTACTGGGTAACGGTAGCAGTTCCTAGTTCTGGCATGAGCTGCAGTGCAAATGAGTGCCTCTGTGTGCTAATTGCTGTCCCTGAAATGATTTCTGTCCATAGCTACTGGAAAAACTTTGATAGATAAATAGATAAAAGTTATCTGTGATGTAACTGCTGAAATTAAGGGAATTTTAGCTTGCAAATTTGACACACAGCCCCCCCCCCCAAGTGAGATCTCTGTCACTGATGATGATTTTCGCGATTACATAGAACCTATTTTTTCATGCAGTGTATTAAAACATCCTTCAACAGTTCTTTTTCACATGATGCTTCTGGTGATTTTGTGTAGGAATATAATTTGGCAGAAATACCTAGGTTTTATTTTTATTGCAGAGCTCTTTTCTGGGCGGCTCATGGCAAATGCAGGACAGTTTCTACTACTTTAAATGAAACAGTGACACAGTCTCCTTTCCTGCAGCACTTCCTTGCACTGCAAGAGAGAGACACTGATGGCAAGGAAAGACGCCACAGCAGCTTGTACAGGATAGACCATGAGTTGCGTAATTAGTTTTCAAGCCATTAACCTACTTAGAAGGTTCATTTGAAACAAACCCAGCACTTGAGTAGATACTGTGTTGTGCTGCCTGTTGACAGCCTGGGCTGCGAGAGTTGATCGATGGAAGGAAATAGCTGTTGTGGAAGAAACAAATTTTATGTGAGAAGTCCTGGTTAGTCTCTTGCTGTTTGACCCACAGAGCAGGCCTGGTGTTAACTTGGGTAGAAAGCTTTACTTTTCCACACAGTAAAAACCCACCACCTTTTTTCTACCTGTGGTAACAGTGAGGTCCAAAAACCCAGAAACCATTCCAGCCTTGTGGTATGTTATGACCCAAGAGCAGTCATAGCTGCTAGTATTTCAGAGGACATGGGAAACTGATCTGTCTGATCCAGCAAACTGTTGTGTACTTAAGTGCAAGCTCAGAGGAGTCTCCAGAAGCAGGAGTTAAGCATCTGGGACTTTGTGCTTAAACTTTAGCCTTGAAAACATCTGTGTAGTCTGAAGAGTAGTCCCAGAGCTGCCTTGAGGAGGAAGTTCTGAAATACATGACATCTTCTCAGTGTAAATGTGTTTGAGACAGCTCTTGCTTTGACCATGCTACAGATATGGGAAAGGTAATCTTTATGTGTAGTCAGCTGTTGGCCTTGCTTTTGTAATTGCTAAGCAACAATTAGCACTTGTATAACTCTGCCATTTGCACAGTGTCATGTTTGTTTAATCAGTCCTCACAACAGCCCTGTGAGGTAGGCAAGTAAACTGCAAAAGGAGGATAGTACTTACCCTCGCTTTACACTAAAGCATCAGACCTGGAGATGAGAGAGATGTTCTCAGTCTCATTCCCTGCACATGGAAATTCAGCAGAAACTTTAAAATGACTTGTCTGAGGCTAGGTAGGGAGCACAGGGGGTTGGTGAATTGTAGACTTATGCTCAGAAAGTTCTCTGTTTTCAATCGTTCTAACATCAGTGCAAGGAAGAGTTAGTTCAACACCTCATGTTTAGTTCTCACTTCAACTCTGAATCTGCTCAAAGCATGAAATGTCTGGAAATGCACAAGTAATTTGTTAACTTACTGTTCTGGTAACATGTGGCAGTGATCATGCTAAAAGTATTCAGCAACCTCCTATTTACATGTGTGAGCTACTTATTGATACATATATACATACATAGAGAACTACACACAGTTTTCTGCACATTGAGAACCTACTTTCACACGATAGTTTTCATATACAAAGGTTAAACTTCTTTAATTATTAAAACATTGCCACCCCGAACATAAAGCAAACATGATTATTTTTTTAGTTTGAAGGTACCCTTTACCCAAACCTAGTTCTGAAACCAAAAGCCTGACTGAAAACAGTCCCCATCTTATTCCTACAAAGTCTGTCTAAAATGCGAGATTTCACTGGCATTTGCACTTCAACATGAAGCATGGTCTCAAAGTTAGTAACTGTGTACATATTCTTATGTCTCAAGTATCGCATGTAAGAGTTCCTCCTGAGAAATGAGTTAAGAATTGCTTAGAAAACTGCTTATTACTACAAAGAATTTTGAACCTTTGGACTAGCATCTGGTGAGTTTGGGGATTTCAAAGCTTCAGATTCACATTCGCCTGAATGACAAAGATGACGTAGTTCCTACTGCTATTTCTGTACTGTTAGAAATGCCACAAGCCAATTTTACTACCTGATTTCATGTTGTAACGAAGGAAACCAGGTTTCAGTGGGGTTATTTCCTTTCAATCCATTATTGAAAATGGAGGAACTACAGCTCTGTGTGTGTGTTTTCTTTCTTTTTTTAAATATGTGTGTCTGTTGTGAGCTACTGATTGGAGCAGGCATTCACTTCCTCCTGCGTGGCTGTAGGCTGTGGGAGAGCTCCTAACAAAGTTCTTTGTTAATGTTTGTAAGACTGGAGATGAGGTTTAATTGAGGGATTTGTGCTGAATGTTCTTTCGCTTTGAGTCTTAGTGCTGCAATGCTTGACGTTTTCCTTTCAACTGCTGCTGGATCAGTGAAGGCAGTAAGAGCAGGGTCTGATGGGGGTCCGGGAGCTTTCATTAGTACTGAAGCTGTTGTCATGAGAGGATTTAAAGCATTCAGAAACCTGTATTTGAAAGAAGTCAATATTATCCAAATTAAGAATTGTTTTGTAGAATAAGTACTCACTGAGTTGCAGCTTCCCCCCCCCCCAAGTATTAGAGAAGATTATGACAAAATTTCCAGTTCCTTCCAGATGTATGTTTCATTAATGTATTTTAATTTTATTTTTATAGTGTCTTGCCCTTACAAAACCCCAAACCATCCTCCCCCAACAAAACCCAAACACTTTTAAGTAAAATAAATGAGATGATTGGCCATGACATGCAGAAAGCTAGAACAGCTACCATTTGCTTAACTCCTAATGCTGAATCCTTTCTAAACAAACTTTGGATGCTGTAGATCGGCCTGTTCTGTGAAAGCAGTAAATCACCTCATATAAAGACCAATTTATGTGGCTGTTTATGTGGCCAGTTTGTTCAGACAAGTTTATTCCATGTGAAAAGCAGCATTTGTCTGTCTGCTAATGCGGAACTACAATACAGGCTGTAATTTCAGCAAGAAGAAAGTGCTATCTTTTTTAATGTATATATATATCTACACACCTAGTATGTATACACAAACCATTTTTTCCTCTCTTATGGGGTGCACTAGAGCAGCAGCAGCATTTTGCTGATAAATTTTAAGTTGCCAGACAAGCAGGCCCAGAAGCAGGTTCAGCTGGAGTTCTAGGTGTCTGACTAGAGAAAGAAAAGGAGGCTTGCTGTGTTCTCTAGCACACAGAACAAGCCCACATAGCCACCCCAGGAAAAGGATTAGCTTTTAGTAAAAATTGGGAAGATTTCTCTCTATCTCTCTAGAGCTATGTCACTTGCATTTGTAGCCAGGCCTCGGGTTTCCTGAGAAGAAATGTCTTAACACCTTTATTCTGTAAAACCACTCTCTCTGCAGTCACATCTTCATGATGTGTAATCTGGATCAGCCTGTGAGGTAAGGATGGAGCTGGAGCCATCTACATTACAGCAATGTAAGTGAAGACCAAAGTTCAATGGGCCCAAAATTTCAGTAAGGTTGCACAGTTATTCGTCAAAGAGGAATAACATGTTTTTACTAGCATGACTTAAACTAAATCTTGCTATTTCTAATCTGATTCTACGCAGGAAGTAACCTCATTTTAGTAGGTTTATCTATGGAAGTGTGTTTATTGAGAACATGTATCAAACTAATTAAAATGTAGCAATTTTGAACAGTTTTGAGATTTAGAAAAAAAAATTCTATACCTTCCAAAATGTGGATTGAAAATAGGATTTCTGAAGAAAGAAGTCCAGGTAAAGCTGCTGAGGCCAAATGGCCCTAAGGTTGAAGGACTAAAGGCTGGAGACACAGATGGCACAGCCAGTGTTGAAAGAGGCATTGACCTCCACGTGTGATCTAGGAGGGGAGAATGACTCAGTGGAACATCCAAAAATAGACCAAGTGGGTGCGTTACGGAGATTCCTGGAACAGTCCCCAGAATTTCATTTTTTTCACGTTTCCTCCACTTTGCCCTTCTGTTTTGGAACCAGACCTTCAGTAAGAAATTATAAAGGCATTAGCTTAGCTTACTCTGCAGTTTGTCTCACCAGCTACTTTTGCATGCAGCAATAGAGGCAGCAAAACAGTTACTGTTAGACCCAAAAGCACTTCTTTAATATGAAAGAGCCATTTCTAAATTCTCAGTGGATTTACCAAAAAGTAATAAATATGGTAAATTTGAGTACACTTTAGCTCTGACAGAATAGTCCCACATATTTTAAAGCCATTGTAATACATGATAAAATACAGAGACCTATCACCTGAGAACTCATGATCAGTTATTAAAAATTATCATTCTTCCTTTCATAAGCTATTGAAAATTAAACTTCAACAATACCATTCAAGAGGTGGCTACTTCTGTACAGGCACCTCAGGAAGAAGCTTAATCATGACTGTAAGAGTAACTATGCCAAATATATGGTGTGTGCTTTTTATTGTGATAGCTGATTATTTTTATACAGAGGATTCAAAAGTAAAATGAGAAGCTTTTGTTATCTACTATGAATGCAAACAGCATATAGTTACAGGAAAGTGATTATCTGAATTGCAGTGAAAGCTAATACTAAACTAGAAAAACTAGTTAAGCACCACTAGACCAGGATATCAAGCTGTTCCTAAAGGAGCTTTAGTATTGGTTTTATGTATTAAGCTCTTGAGTATGTTGCCTCTTCAAGCCTGACTGGTTGTCATTTTAGACTATTAAACACAGTTTAAAGACCTTAATCAATTGAATCTACAGATCAGAAAACTGACTCTTCACACCTATAAAATTAGCATTTACTAAGCAGACCCTTTCAGACCCATGATGGTAGCAGAGAGGAGTGAGGAGCATTAGCTCTAAAACAAGTGATAGAGGATGTTGATTGAGGATATTTAGAAATGGATGCCACTGAGGTTGAACACTCAACACCTGAATGTACTCAGCTGCTCAGGTCTTCTGGCCCCTTCTGCAGTGGAGGCCATTGAAGGTGAATTCTGAACTGGATCTGGATTTGGAAGAAAGGCATTAGCTGTGGCATATAATCTTATTCAGCAGTCTTGTATACAACTGTGGTTGAAATTGTGAGCTGCTTTCAAGCACATTCTATGTATAATATCTGAATGCACTAATTGGGATTCAGTATTTAGTAGAGTGGCAGCACAAGGAACATGAGTCATTGGAAAGCCCAGATTGTGTCCTGTACAGAATTATGACTTTGACATTTACGTCCAATTTACTATGAAGGTAAACTTCAAACATGAAGGCATTTTAGCACACAACGCAGGTAAGAATCTAGCAAAGCCACTAATCCAAACTGAAATAATGGAATTAAATTGCAAGAATTCAAGTCTGAAAACAATTACAACATATGCTAAACATAGTTATTCCTTTGGTACTAATATTCCTGAAATAGTAGAATTCTACAGAAATCTGTATTATGACAGAACATTTGGATGCAGAAGTTTTACAGATCCATTTTCTTTAATAGTTGCATTTTGGTATCTGCAATTGTATTTCAGTCAAAAAATGTTTTCAAATAGTTTTAAATTTCTATTACATAACATCTAAAAAAACAGCTTTTAGGGATTCCCATCTTCACTGCTTGCTTTAATCTCAGACATGCCTTATACCCATTTCCAGCAACATGACTTACCTTCAGGTGCTTAGATAATATGAAGTGTATAATGGAAGGAAACTCTCTCCACACCAGAGTGCTGGTACTCAAACCAGAAGCCTGCAGAGCGCCACAGCCTTGCTGCCCTGAGTTTGATGTTGTTCCTGTCTATGTCAGTAACGATTTACTCTTTCAAAGCACTTTCTATGGAGCTCTAGGGAGCCAGCTAAAGAATTATAAATCTAGTCCTTTCAATGCATTTATTATCTTTACACAGGGAAGTTGCTGTCCTGCTGGAGGAGGGATTCACACCCCTTGGGTTATGTCTGAAACACAGAACTCTGTCACTGTAAAGGTAGCTGGCAGAAGGAGGTGCCCTTTGAAGAAAAGTCAGAACATCAGCATTTTGAAGTTGGTACTTAAAATTCTTGACTGCTCTGACTCATTCTTTGGCTATTTCTCCAGCAACCACAGGCTTTAAGTGATCAGATGTCTTACAAAGGAATATCTGAATCAATGAAATACCAGGCAGCTATGCCTGTGAGGACTAGACATTTGGCCTGCATAAGTCCAAGACAGGGGTCTGGTAAGAAAAATTAACTACTGGGATCAGATGACTTTAAATTGCTATTAATCAGTACCCCCAAATATTTTTAAGTAGAACTTAGCTGAGATCTCACAGAAAAAGATCACCAACTGAAAGGTGTTAGTGCTTTCTATGAAAATAAAATGCAATTAAAAAGGCAGTGAACTGCCTTGCACTGCAGATGTGCAGATAAAGGCTTTCTGGAAAAGGATAAAACAAATGCTGCAAAGGTATTAATTACCTTAGTAAATTTTAGCATAGTTCTTCTATCTGTTCTTCATAAAGAAGCATAACACGAAACGAGATGTCTGGTTTTCTGCTTTCGCTGTCCTAAAGTGAATCCATTTGATCACTTAAACACGTGCTTTGATTGCAAAATAACATTTTTCATATTACAAGTGATTTTGGGTTTACAACCGAACTTATTTAGTCATCTTTTAGATTTTGTATTTATCAAACTGGAAGGAAATACCAGCATAGATACATAATAATTATCTTTACAAAAAAGCTGGCTTTCATTTCCTTACTGGTACAAACTCCTCAATGCAAGTGATGAAAGGAGGAGAGGCATGCCTCATATCTTACACTGACATGACAAACAGCTTTCAAAAGCTAGCACGTACATTAGACTTGTTAACATTCAGATTAGTCATCTTGAACCTTTTGTTAAGCAGTTTTCTTTTGCTTCCTATAAAAGGCTTAACTTGCCTTTACTGTATTTTCAGAAACATTTGAAATACCAAACTAAACATAACAGATACTGCTATACCAGTCTTAAGATTTTCATGGTACAGCTACAATTTCAGTGGTAAACTACTTTGGGAAAAAAATGCAGTACTTAATACTCAAAGATGAGTTTCAAGCGGTCACGTTTGAATTGTATGCAAAATATTACCCAGTTATTTTTGTACTTACAAGCAGCACATGTACCTCATGAGATTTAGGACTTTTAAAAAGCAAAAGGTGAGGGTATAAAATTTGTCAGCTTTGTTGTTGTAATGGTCTTTACAAATGTATCCTACTTAATTGCTGTAATTGATAATGACTATAAAACGACAAATAAATGTGACTAACTGTATCATGCTTCTGCTGTAGCTGAATATAGGATCATAATCAGAAAATAGATCAGTTATATTTATAAGCTAATATTTTAACACTGATGCAGCTTAGGGTACTGAAATACCCAAGTAATGTTTCACTCCTCACATTAAGAAAATATTCCTTTAACCTTTAACTTGGTCTTATTTTTCTTCCATCCTAACAACATGAATTATGAGAAGTGGAATGGCAACAACAGATGCAAATACAATTGAAGAGCATCCTAACATGGCTTCAGGTTATGAAAAGGTTTTTCAGACTCTGACCACCCCTTTCCAAGGTAAGGAAGAATACAAAGATTCTTGCTACCCTCTCCCTTCCTCCATACAAGCAAGTAATGGAGATTGAGTGAGGGGATCTCTTTGAACTCATGCTAAAATGAGAATATGTTAATGGACATTTTTTTTTTTAATCTTATTTGTTCAATTTTCACATAAGACTCAACATGCAAGAGTAAGGGACAATATAGTGGCTGGTCCCTATTTCAACTGTTTGATGGAGGGTTTGTAAGATTAGTTTCCTGGATTTAAACTGGAGTAAATAAAAGAATACCACATTTCACATCAGCTGATTTAGCCGGGGACCGTGGGAGAGGTGTGGAAGTCATTTCACACAGGGCACCATGCAGAGCAACATGGGCACAGGAGGCAAGTGTTTGAGAATTAAGATAGCTTGTTAACTACAGTACATCACTATCTATCTAGTAGCTGTTCCAGGCATCCTCTTCCCTCCACGCTAAGTAGTCCCCTGTCTACCACAGGACAAGAACACGTACACAGCAGAGGCACTGTGCACTGGAAGTTCACTCTTAGCGAACTGTGCTCAAGCCAAGGAGACTTGGGTTAAGATCTGACAAGGAGTAAGGAGGTGCAAGAACAGCTCTCTGCTGTTCCTTCCACCCACTGGGGATACATCCATTCTGCTATTCCACTTGTTAATTCCTTCCTGACGCCATTAAATCTAAACATTTCCATTTCTTTTAGATGAGTCATTAAAGAGTTCCTCTTTGCCATCTATCACTGCACTAGTCTTCACAGATCAAATGGACTACAGAGCAAGTACCGCACAGAGTGAATAGTACAGAAACAGGTGAGTTAATGGCTCTTCACCTATGATCTTTCCACTGGTAGATGTCATGTGTAATTGCCAGATATTGGGGTATTTCAGTGACTAGAGAGTTTACTGATTGGTGGTGGTAGGTGAGGTCACATCATTTCCTCCAAATCCAGAAAAGGGCACTGAAAAGTGCATCTAGGTATACTCAGACCAGTCAGTTATAAGGTATTGTTCATCCCTTTGAAGATAGTGCATATTAAAATAAGAAGTTAAAAATCTCACAGCTTTACAGATGTTAGTTAGAATGAACCATTGCAGATTCAGTGACTGGAGAAATGATAGTGTATACAAATAAGAATCTACCATCAACAGTAAGGAAGCTGTGCAGGAATGAGCAAGCTGTCACACTGAGCAGCTCTGCCCGTTTTCTATCTTGCACCAGTGTGCACACCTCTAAAGCTGTGCTGGAGCAGCAGTTCAGTCTGTACATGCAGTATAAGACAAATCTAGTACAGTTGTCGTTTTGAGCTTAAAAATGCTTTGAAAGCCACACCTTTTGAAACAATGTAACAAAAGTTAATGTTTATGTATAAAAAGGGATTTCTAGCTTATACAGGAGATGAATCTAAAGAAACTGTTTCTTAACAACACCTCTTAAGTATGAGCACTTGGAGCCAACAAAAGCCGCAAGGTGCATTTGTAGTTTAAGAAAGCTGCAGGCCACAAGATGAGCAGTGTCTGTTCTGTCCGGTGAAATCCTATAGCCATTGCTATTATTACAGCCTAACTGGGCCATAAAATTCTCCTGGACAGTACCTGACTGTCATACAGATGTCAGATTAATCTTTTATGTGTTTTAACCAGTCATATGGAAGCATGACTGATGTGTTGAGGTAAGTTAGGGCAAGAAAAAGCAGTAAACTTCCCTGAAGCCCAGGTAAATAACTGGGATGCCCCTGGAACGCCTCACATGCTGTAAACCAACCTGTCTCTTTCGTGGTGTTTGGGTTTTTTTTGTTTAGTTTTGTTTTGGGGTTGTTTTGTTTTTTTTTTTAGTACTGTTTTTATCATCTCGAAACTCGGGAGCCAGCACCTGCCTTTAGACCCACGAAGGCGGCAGCAGATGCGAGCGTGAAGTGCAAACTGGGAATGTTTCTAAGTCGCTGTTTGTTTGCCCGTCGCTGAGGTAACTCATCCGTTTCTCCGTGCTTTAAGAACTAACCGAAACGGGCGGCACGCGACATACTCTTCCCCCCCCCCCCCCCCCTTNGGGAATGTTTCTAAGTCGCTGTTTGTTTGCCCGTCGCTGAGGTAACTCATCCGTTTCTCCGTGCTTTAAGAACTAACCGAAACGGGCGGCACGCGACATACTCTTCCCCCCCTCCCCCCCCTTTATTAACTTCTTGCCCAGCCGAGAACTGGAGATGAAGCCCTCGGGGGTTGGTTTGAAACCTGGACCCCGCGGGCAGGGCTGGGGTCGCCGGCTCTAGCGGCCCCGCGCCCCGGCACTCACCTGCACTCGGGCTTCCGTCAGGTCCAGCCGCACGGCCAGCTCCTCTCTGCGGGGGCAGCACACCGTTAGCTGCCGCGCTGCCTCGGCACGGCCCCTCCCGTCCTCCCGCCCGCTCCCGCCGGCGGCCGCTACCTGGTGAACACGTCGGGGTAGTGGGACTTGCGGAAGGCGCGCTCCAGCTCCTCCAGCTGGAAGGTGCTGAACGTGGTGCGGTACCGCCGCTGCTTCCTCTTGGCCGGACCCGGCGCCTCGCCGCCCGCTGCCGCCTCCGCGCCGGCCGGGCGGCCCCCCCGCCCCGTCCCCACCGGCTCCTCCGCCGGGGGCTCCTCGCCTGAGGAGAGAGAAGCGGGGAGTTACGGGGTGAGAGCGAGGTGCGCCCCGCCCGGCCCGCCGCCAGCCCCGCCGCCCCTCACCGTGCCGGCCCGCGCCCAGGATGCTGTCGATGAAGTAGGAGGTAAGGAGGTGCAGAGCCGGTGGAGCGGCGGGGGTCGCGCTCTGCATGGCGGCGGGCTGGCTGCGGGCAGGGCCCCCGCGCTGCGCCGGGTTTTATTGGCGCGGGCAGTGCCCGGCTCCGCGCCCCGGCATTAGCATTTCATTAGCGCGCTGGCGTCAAGGCCGGGGGTGGGACACGCCGGGCCCCGCTTGCAGCGCAGGGGCCGGGCCCGCGGCACCCTACCCCCGGGGCGGGTGACTCCGATTGCCCCGCGGCAGGACCCGACCCTCGGGTCGAAACTGCTGGGCGGGCGCTCAGCTCCGCTCCCGGCCGGCGATAGCCTGTTAAAGCCTCCTCCGAGGGCGCGGGGTTGGAGCGGCTGCCCTGGAGTTGTGCCGGTGCTCGCGGGGATAGCGGACACCCTCGCCCTGCTCGTCGAGACCTGCTGCTGGGCAGGGGCTCCTGTTCCCCCCTGCGCTGCTGCTGGGAACAGAGAACAAGGAATGACATTGACAGCACCTGCCCGAGGGCAAGAGTGTGAGGGGAGCTCGCTTGCATACACACAAGGAGAAGGAACAGTAGGGTTTGGCTCTCTGTTGCTTCTGCCAAACTTAAACTTGTTGAATTCAGCTTTTTAAGATCGACCTTGCCAAGTGTTGTGGGCCACAAGAGCAGGGAAAATGCACAAACCGTGCAACATCGAGCCTTTTTTCCCTGGAGATCTTTAATGTCACTCCTGCTAGAATTCTGTTGTCAATGCTGTTACAGCAATGATCTGTCAACAGGAGGTTTAAAAAGTATTTCCTACGCAGAGAGACTTCCAGCACTTCTGTGATTTTGCTGTGGTGTACTGCTTGAGACTGATATAAATTAGATGACAAAGTGACTTGATCCTGAGGTCTGGATTTTGGGGGATGAGAATGAAATACCAGTTTCTAGAGTCTTACAGAGAGTGCAGCAGAAAAAGGCCTAAAATAAACTAAAAAAAAAAAAAGTCTGAAAGCTGAAGCTAGACGAATTTAGGTTAGAAATGAGGCTTAGATTTTAAAATGTGTGTGCTTATAGCTAAACCAACACAGCTGGTGAAGTTCTGGGTTCTCTGTCTGCACCAAGACTGGATGGTTTACGTTTTAGCTGAAGACATAAAGGAGATGCTTCCTCAGTCTGTGACCTGGTTTATACAAGATGCCAGGCTGAACAACCTTTTGGTTCCTTCTATCATCATAGCCCACAAACAAATGAGTTATTTCTTTTGTTCTCCCCTCCTCCTACCTCACTGGGGCTGTGTGAATGTTTTAGTGTTCTCTTTGGTTCCTGACAAAGCTCTTCCTGCTGTCCCACTGCTCTGCCACAAGGCTGTTCACTGAATTAGCCCTCAACTTTATTCCTTTCACTACAAGAACTGTGTTTGGCCTGAAGCAATACTTGCATGAACCCATTCCTGCAGCACATTCCCTGAGAAGGCTTGGGAAAGCATTTACAGTGCTAACTCTTGAAAAAGTAAACTGCCTTTGTGAGAGGTGACTATATTTAAGGGCAACATTTACAGAAAGTATTTCTTTTTTTAAACATAGAATTTTCTTGCCCTTTCCCAGATTCTCTTCCTGTTCAGATCCTGACACTCAGATTCAAACCTCAGGCAGCATTTTGAGCCAGACCTCTTTGGCTTCTGTCTGTAGACACATGTCATCAGAGGAGAACTAAGGTTCCAGAGTCGCATAATAGTGGTAAATGCTATGGAGGGCACAGGAAGGCAAAGAGAGGTCATGTGACTGAACTCCTGCATCCCGGAACATGGCTGTAGTTTTCAGCTGGGCCCATTTTAGAGGAGAGGGGTTTGGAAGTCATCTCTGCTTTTCAAGTCACACGTGGAAAACACTGTAGCCCTTTGGAGGGGCATGGAATGGGCATGTGCACCCTTTAAACTTAGAGTGGAGAGAGAAAAACATTAGTCTTCTCCATCTGCCATGAGTTTACATGGCAATACTGAAGGAAACCAGCATTCCCTGATACGGACAAAGGCTTCCTGCTGCATAAATCCACTGGGTGGTGTCAAAGGGTTCTTTGGCTGAGGAGACTCAGCACTGTTTGACACAGAGAGCTTATGTTAAATATATGTGGGGTTTGGTTTTTGTTTTTGTTTTTTTTCCATACAGATCAAACAAGATGAGATAATTTCTCCATGTTCACATACAGTCAGGTGTGTGTTTCCTGTGGCTTTAAATGACTGTACCATGAATCTGATTTTATTAGCAGGTAACCAGCATTTGTGTGCTGTAAGTAGCCAAAGTATTGTACACATATTGGCTTTGCCTTTTGGGAGTGACTATAAAACTGGTCTACAGAGTGGCTGAAAAATCTCCTGTTTGGATTGCACCCCTTTGTTCTTTTGGGAGGTGCAGAAGTTTTTGAGTTTGGATATCTGGAATTCCTTCAGTTGCCACATTTACGTCTGAGCTATTTAATGCTCAACCATTCTGAATCACTGGAAAAGCAGGTGTGTTTTGTGCTTCAAAGGTGTTAAATTTTACAGGAAGAAATTAATATTTTTGAATTATAAAAGCTTAAAGTAGGCAAACTAAGCATTTTAAAATCATGCAGAGTATGCATGGTCACCTGCAATGATAGAAAGATGTAATTCAATTACAGTGGATAGAGGAAAAATCTCCAAGTATATCATAGGAGTACTGGCATGTGGTATGAGAGTAGTAGGGTGCAGAGGTCATAGGCCAGTCCTGCACAAGTCTAGGTTAAATCAACTAACATTTACTAGCTGTGTTCAGTGCCCTCTTTCAAAGAACGACAGTGGGGTGCATGTGGTTGTCCATGTTGTGCTCCTTGACCAAGCAGGTCCTTGGGCCTCTGCCTATTCTTCCTTATGTTCCCCCACGGATTCTCTAGACTCTTTTAAATAACAAACTCACTGGTAGTTAAACATCTTGGGGCACTGCCATGGTTTTCTGTGCTTGCAGTTGTATTTTTTAGCAGCTTTTTCTTCCCATACCAAAGACCTTTACTCTGTTCAAAGGCTTAGGGACTCATTTGTGGTGGAAAGAAAGTTGTTCTAGGCATACTGTGAAGCAAATATCTATAACAGAATTTCTTTCAATTCCAGGAAGCTGGATTTGAGTGATCTAACTTCCCCTGGCCACAAGAAGCTTTGCCAAAACTGTATTGAGGAATCTGTTGGTTGTGGAATACCCTGTGATTTGCTTTCTTCTCAGGTTACAGTTGCACATGTGCCTTTTCCCAAGCAGAAACCCCTGAATCTTGGAAAGCAGGCCCAGGGACTCCAATGAGATCTCCCAGAGACAAAAGTGACCAAGTTTTGATACTTCTGAGTGTTCCAAACAAACCCCTTCCTGTCCTGCCGAGGAAGGGAGTGATAGGGCAGCTTGGTGGGCATCTGGTGTCCAACCAAGGTCAGCCCACTTCACATTTGTGTTTTTGGATCTCCTCAGGCTGACTTTTGACTTGGTATTTAGGAATTCAATTGTGTCTTGTCATGAGCTGGACAAGCTGTGTTGTAGCTGCTGCCTAATGCCATTGGAAAGTGTCCTTAAAGAGTGTGATCTAAATGACATGCTCATAATCTCATGTTTAACCAGCCTTGTTGCTACTGCTTTCTTTGTTTTCTTTGGCTTCCATGCAAAGTAAAATGTGACAGATGAATTGTAAAGCTGACCTTGTCCATAAAGTGTTTGAAAGATGCCACGTATGTTTGTGGCTGAAATGACAGTTCCAGCTGCACGAGGGAGACTGGTATTTGCTGGGCTTGAAAAGTTTTTTGGTTTATTTTAAGGACATGTTGATTATGTGCATCAATGCACAATGCTTTACAGTGCTTTATATACATAAATAGATTTTAATGAAGTTTAATATTTAGGCTTAGAAACAAAGCCTGTCTATGTTTGTAGTGAAAAGAAGTTCTGAGGTAAAATATGTGACAAAGTTAACAGGGAAAATTGTTTCAAGAATGCCCAAGGAGTTAGTTTGACAGCTCAGCATAGCCCTTTCCTGGCTTGGAGAAAGCAGATGGCTACTTACTGGAGACTGAAGTGCAGAACTTGGATAAAGCAGAAGTGATTCTGAGGGGAGCTCTGAGTCTACTTTGCTTGGTTCCAGGAAGCAGATCCTGGAAGGTGCAGAACATCTTTAATGCCAATGTACATCTCCAGGTTGTTTCATATTCTTATTAATACAAGTTCTCTTTTGTTGTATTTCTGCTTTACATAGCTGCATGGAGATCTGGGTGAACTTGAAGATCAGCACCTCTCTTTCTTTTTATGGGTTTAAATCTATGTTATGTGTGGCAATCCTGTAAATACTGGGGAACTGCAAGTCTGAATGCGATGGGACAGAGCTTCAGTTGGTATAGCTAGGTTCTCTCAGGCAATTGATACTTATTATACTTGAGTGCAGTAACTCTTTTGTAATGGAATCACGGTATGCTGGCTTCCCATTTCAGTTAATAACTTCTGAAAATAATGTAGGTGCTTTTTGCTGATTAGGCATACCTGACTGCTTGGAAAAAATGTGTGCACAGTACATGGCAAATCAGCCTCCCTTTCTGTGCTGCATATTCAGGAGCAGAGTAAAACATTAGTTGGAAAACAAATGAGGTGAGAATTGAGGTGTTGTTGACTAACTCTGGAGAAGCCATTGTTCTGAGATGGTGGAAACAGCTGTCATTGTGCTCATTCTGACCAGCCAACCTGGAGCAGGTACCCAACTGTTGTGTTCCCATCCAAATCTGTTCACAGTCTTAATTTCAGGTCTGTGTTGTATTTCTTGTGCAGGCATTTTATTCTATGCAGGCAAATAAAGTGAGCTTCAGCCTTCCCTTTGTGCATTTGGTTCTTGAAAGAGATTATTCACAAAGGGCTGGCACGTAAGAGGTTGTGAGAGGTTCCTGTTGAAATTATAGGAATGTATTGTAAGAGACACCTTGAACAACTGAAGCACTGCACTAGGTGTTCTTTCAGCAGCTGCTGTAATACACTGGTTCTCAAACCCTCTAGGTGAACAGCGAAGAGCTCTTTGCTGCATGGGTACCTCTGGCAGTGCTGCTGTGGTACTGCAATATTTACTGGGTCATCTAAAGCCACCCCTTTTGGGGTCATAATTACGTGAGACTCACTTCTAGAAAGTAAAGAACATACGTTTTCACTTCTGAACGTTTTTAGACTTTGCATTTATGGTGAAAATCTTAAAAGCCTGATAGAGCCTGAGGACAGTGAGCCCAAGGAGAAGTAAAACCAACTCTATCTTTTTTCTTGGCATTCTGAAGACGAAGTGTTGGACAATAGGCTAACAAGCCAGTGTGTGGTTTTGTTAAAGGGTTTAGCTTTGAGTCTCCCTGCGGGGTGTCAGTCCTCTTCTCATGGCTGCGCACTCCTAGGGTGAAAATTACTCTTTTTCAAAATTACTTTGTGTAGGGACTAACTGGATAGAATGTTGGACTGGACTCAGAACAACATGTTCCTGGTTTCTCTGCTGGCCCCCAGGACAAACCTCAATATACTTGTGCCTCATGCACTCATGCATGGGGAATAGGCATACTGTCTTTGCCAAGTATTGAACTTTGCTACTGGGAAAGCTAAATATGGTCAAAGTACTTCATAGTTGGCATTTACACACTCATGATTGTAAAATGTGTTGTGTCCATGGAATATAGCGTTTGCATTTTACCTTTTTAAACCCTAAATACAAATTTGAGTTTGCTTCCAAGTGAGTACTGAGAAATCTGGTTTTGGGTTTTTTTTTTCTGCATGCAGGTTAATCATCATGACTGCTTTACAAACGTGTCTCTACCAGATGTGTTCTTCAGTATTGTCCATGTCTTTTTGCAGATATGACGATTCTCAGTTCTTCCTCAGCACTGCAGGCACTGAAATCACTCAACTTCGAAGAGTGTGAACTGTACAGTAATGTGCAAGGGAGGCTCTGCTACAGTCTTGGTGTTATCTCTGTCTCACTCTTTCATGAATAGAGTAAGTGATTGATGCTTTATCCAATTTCTTTGTAACACTTTTTGCTATTGCCATCATTTGTGTTTGGGTGCTGAGGCATGGAGAGGTGCAATGTTGCAGGAAAAGTCATGGGCTGTTCTATGTATAAGAAGTAATTGCTTAAACTATCAAACTCTCCCTTTAACGCACCCACTTTAATAGACTAAAAATGTTAGAGTAGGTGTAGCTGTAGAAATCCTCAGTGTCTGCATCTGTTCTCCTGACAAAATTGTAAGTGGAGCAGCCTAGAAGTAGGTGAGAATCTGCAGCAGTATGTTTCTTTTAGCGTGCCTGTATGCTCATGGCCATTTCTGAATAGCTGAGAAGTTCACTACAAAACAGATGTAGTTGTAGTGAGATTCCTGCATGGGTTTCTGGGTTGCTTCTCTGACTCGTTCTTATCTTTTTAAAGATTGGACAGCCCTACATTTGGTAAAAGGGTGATTTTGGAACACCTTTCTGCTGACAGTAATTCTGCTTCTGATTCACAATGGTGCGAGTGTGAGGGGAGTCAAACCTGGTTGTGTTCAACTGTAAATGTGTCATTCTTAACTGTAGCATACTTGGTACCAGCCAGCAGCTGGAGCCTGCCATGGATGGTGTTTGTGACAGCTGCTGTCCCTAGCAAAGGGAAGTAACTGGTCTACACCTAAGCTGACCTCTGGGGACTCCACAGGGATATTACAAACAAAAGGGCGCCTGCTTACTGTTTTAAACTGTGAAGAGTCTGTGACTTGGTTCAACAGATTGAAAGCATGGAAGAGATATTGGCATTAGTCACTTGGCTTCTTTATTTTATGAACCACTTGTGAACAGCAGAGGCTGCATTAAGATTGCTGTGTGAGTAGCTTTGTGGAATTGGAGTGAATTACCAGAAGGAATCAGCTAACTAGCTGAGACTTGAACTGAGCCAACCTCTCATCTGCATATTGGAAACTAGTTGTGAATGACAGCACCAGTGCAGCCTAGATCAGAGGAAAGAGTTGGATAGTTCCACAAGTAACCTTAACTGAGAGAAAGGTAAGTGTGAAGCAGAGGACTCTCTCCTCCTCCTTCCAGAAAATCTGCATCTGGATTATCTGGCAATATATAAGGATATTCCAGCAGCAACCTGTAACTTCCTGGATTTGTGATTAATTTCTAATCATTACAACTATTCAGTTTCATAACAGTAGAACCTAAAAAGAGTTCTGAAGGTAGGGGAATGCTGTTAGGGGTGGGGAGAGAGAGAAGGAAGGAATGACCAGGGAGACTTTCCTATGCAAAGGACTTGTTCCCTCTTTGTTGTTGTGTATGTTCTAGTAGAAGAGGTTTAGGGGGATTTGAGCTATTTTCTGATAGTGTTTAAGTGATAAATCACAGCACTACCATTAAAAAGCACTATGTGCAGTTAGAAGGGTGTAGTTTTACTCATCTGTCCGCTGCCTGCCCCCATATCCAATATGGTTGGGAATACTATCAGATTATTGCAAACATCCTATTCACACTGCTGTGATGAAGCTGCAGGTTTCCTTCAGGAAACCATCAGGATTGTCTTGATTTTACCAGCCTGTGATATGACTCTTCCTTGGGTGAGTTTTGCAGCATCTGCTGGTTTTGAAGAGAGCTCCGCACAGTGTGAATGCGAGGCAACACCTTTCTCAAAGCAAACAACCTGACCCATTTAACTATTTGGGGCCCTGTGTGGTGTATAAAGCATTTAAACTCCTAGCCTGAACTTGGTCATAGGTAATAGCATCGTGCTGCTTATCTAAACCCTTTCTTTGGAATGGAAGATCGAAGGAAGGTGGACTCTTTGCTCCCTCTTGTGGTAGATGTAGAAATGTGAAAAAAGTTTTGGGAAAAACTGCCCATAACGCTGGTGGAACCTGTTTTCCTTAGCACCTTGTGACAGTTAAATAAGAGCTTTAATATTAACTCAAATGGTGTGAAAGTAAAAGATTTTCTGAGATCAGAACACAGCCCTGAAGCACACAACTTTTTCAAGCAAGGCTAAATGCTCTACTATATTGTAGCTTCCAAACATCCAGGGAATGTAGGATGGTGAAATACAGATATATATATATATATATATTCTGTTGATCAATTTTTATATAGCAAGCACAGTTTAGGGATATTTTCCTAATGCTGGTTAAAGGTTTTTTGCCAGTTCCTGCATACCTTCATGCCATGTGGTATATTTTTTCCTTTTATTTGTTTTTGAGTCTTCAGCAGGTTTGTAACCCAGAAGTAGAAAATGCCTTCACTTTGTCTCTGTTAGCTTTCTTGACCTGAGCGTGTAGAAACATTTAGATACAATTTCAGAGATTTATCCTTCAGGTGGAAATTATGTTCATAATTACTCTATAGAAAGGAGAAAAGGAATAGCAAAGGCAACAAGATCCCAGATTACTGCAGGTTACTGTGTACTGTGTAAAGATGCTGTGTTTTCTTGGACTTTGTAAGACCATTTTTGATAATCTATTTTTCTGGAAATGTTTATACACTTACAAAAGAATTTACTTTCTTTGTGTCTTTATAGTGCAGCAGTATGTGATGTCATCTGTGAGGCCAGGAGCATGAGTTGAAGGGGACTTCACTGGCAGTGCATAGGAAGCTTCATGTCTGCAATGGGCTGCAACATTATTGCATGCACACACATATGAGGGGAGTATGCAGAGACTCCAGGACCCTCAAATACTCTGCAGTGATGAACTGGTATAAAGCCTAGTCTTGAAGTTCCTGAGAGGCAAGTGAGGAATATCAGGTGAGTAGTTACATAGTGATGATTTGTGTTATTATTACAAGAGAGGCAGATATAGCTCATTTATACAGAACCTAACACAACAGGATTACTGCCTTTTTGGCCTAATAATATTTTGAAGTGTTAAGCAATGATGGGAACGTTGCCTAATTTTTTCACCTAATTAAAAAAAAATGGATAACGTGCAGCCCTGTTTTGTAGGGGAAAAATCCTCTTTGAATTTTCTTAANTAAGCAATGATGGGAACATTGCCTAATTTTTTCACCTAATTAAAAAAAAAATGGATAACGTGCAGCCCTGTTTTGTGGGGGAAAAATCCTCTTTGAATTGTCTTAATGTCAGCTGCCTCCTTTGCAGCATTCAAATGTGTAGTCCAGGGTGTGAAAACATGTTTCAAGCAGAGCAGCTGCCTGCTGGGGAGCTGTTCTGGCCAGGTGAACCTGCTTGCCATTGGTGGACTCTTTTCCTTGAGACTTCTGTGTTCCAAAGTGGCTAGGGAGTGTTTTGAGGGAGGCATCTTGTTTTGCCTGGTGTTGAACAAGGATGCCACCTTTTTTGCCAGTGCTTAAACAGTAGCATCCTAGGCTAATAACATCCTGCAGGTAATGTCATGTCTTGCTCTATCTGGTCGTAATTATGTCCATTTGATGTCTGCAACCTCCAATATTAGAAATCGTCTTGTGGACCATATGAACCATTGGTATTGGCTAGATGTTTTTGAGAGGGTGATTGTGCTGGTTTGGGCTGGGGTAGAGTTGTAATTTTCTCCACAGGAGCTGGCATAGGGCGATGGTTTGGATCTGTGCTGAGAACAGTGCTTATGTCACAGGGATGTTCCATTACTGCTGAGCAGTGCTTACGAGGAGTCAAGGCCTTTTCTACTCCTCACCTGACCCCATCAGAGAGGAGGCTGGGGGTGCACAGGGATGTGGGAGGAGACACACTGGAACAGCTGACCTTGACTTGATCCCAGGGATATCCCAGACCGTGTGGCATCATGCTTGACATGGGAAGCTGGGGGAGAAGGAGGAAGGGGGGAATGCTGAGGGTGATGGTGTTTGTTTTCCTAAGTCACTGTTATTAGTGATAGAGCCCTGCTGTCCTGGGGATGGCTGAACACCTGGAAGTGGTGAATGAATTCCTTGTCTGGTTTTGCTTGAGTGCAGCTTTTGCTGTACCCATTAAACTGTCTTTATCTCAAGCAGGAGTTTTCTCACTTTTGCTTTGCCAGTTCTCTCCCTGTGCCACTGTGAAGGAGTGAGTGGCTGCATGGGGTTGAGCTGCCACTGGGGTTAAACCACAGCAGTGGTGAAAGATCTTAACATTGATGAAATGCCCTGATTTTGTTGTGGTTCTCTTGGTGGTTCCAGTCAAAACTGATTTTGCTTTGGTTTAAAGAATTTGAGTTTCCTGCAGAATGAGTGTGTAGGTATCTGTAGTTTTGCTGCTGGCATAGGGAAAAAAAATCCAAGGAAATCAATGATTGTCTGGATTTTAGGACTGGGCTTTAGGCCTAAAGTGCTGTAAGCGATGCAAGCACTGAGGGAGCCACCAGGACTTTTATTTTCAGGGAGTACTAGCTGTTATAAATGTGGAATATCCTGAACTGAAATATCTTCATGTTACGTGTCAGTCAAACGTGTCCTCCAGGGTGCACTTCAGTGGGTAGGTGTCTCTTCTTGTATTTGTCCAAGGTGTCGCTGTCATGTTGCTTGGGGTCTGCAGGGATATGGAGATAAGTATTTCAGTGGTGTAAAGTTTTATTTAATGATGCCCCATGCCTCAAAGCATATGGAAGATCTGCTGAAGTATTGATTGCTCAAGTAGCCCCCTTAAGCTCTTTCATTGCCTCAGCAATAGAGAATGGATGCTTATGCAGAGAAGTGTCATTATATGCAGAAGTGTTGGATAAAAGATTGCACAAGGAATTGAGCAGCAAATACCACTGGAAAATGTCCTGCTTAGTTAAAAAAAAAGCCAAGGAACCAAATGCAAGTTAAATACTTTTCTGTGAAGAACCTGTCTCATGGGTGCTGGGGGTGCGAGCTGTTGTTTGCCTTTATGGTGCAGTTGTTCCAATGATGGTCAGTGTTGGACTGTGTTAACTAAAAGTTGAAGCCTATGGGCAAAAGGTGTTTCTTTCTCTTCATCCTTAAATGGCTTCAGTGCTGCTACCTCCAGGCATTTATTCCTCAAAGGAAAGGTGCCAAATGGTTAAAAAAGAGTGGCCTGGAAAACACTGAGATTACAATATATAACTGATAGCTTGAGTTCCTTTTTGTATGCTTTCTGGCTTAGAGCTGCCCAGGATACACATATGTGCAGTGCCCTCAGTAACTGCAAGGATGTGTCTCTTTTTCCTCTTCTAAATGGAAAGCTGAGATTCTGATTGCATCATGTGAGTCCAGCAATTGGGTCTTTAAAACAGAGCCATGAAATACTGCAGCACTTGTGAGTTACAGGAGAGCTGACAATGCTTGAAAGAATGGCTCTGTCTTCAGTCTTGCTGCCCGTTTGCTTGTGAACCACTGTGTGTGTGCTGCTCTCCTTTTTTGTCCAGACAATAACATGATTTTTGCCCCCAAAGTAGCTCTGTAAAATGGGAGGGTGTTGTAATTATAAAGAAAGGAAGCAGATATTTATTTGTACATTAACCTGCAACATAAATATCTTTTACACTGTTACACTGTTTCACAATCCTCATTAATGGACTAAAGCTGCTAGTTTGTCTCTTTATCATGTTGATAGACCTGTTAAATGGAACCTTGAGAGATCAGACAATTTAGTCCTGTGGCCAGTGGCAGCTTTTCACAGTAGTGATTTCTAGCTGGGTTATACGTGCCAAATGTCTAGGCAGCTTGTGCTTATCAGCATCCATTGTAGTTTTTGTTGACTTGGACCATTAATAACGTGTCAAATTCAGTAATTAGGCTGTCTCTAGTAGCTAAAGGGAATTGTTTTTCCCTAACTGATGGTATGGGTAGTGCAGTTGTGCAGATAAGCACTTGGTCAAACGGCAGTTCAGATGATTTTTAACTGATCTTGCTGATGAATGCAGAAGTAGTACTGAGACATGGGGGATGGATGGCAGCAGAAACAGGCACTAAGAAAGATAACTTGCCCCTTTCAGAACTCTCTCCAAATAAAGCACTAATTATGGTTCTGATTCTGCAAATCTGCTGTGTGTAGGAGCAACCCTGTTAATGTCAATGCTGTGATGGTTTTGTAGATGTTGCTCCATTCTTCTGAGTTAAAACTCATCACAGACCTGAGGGAATTAAAGGGATCCTGTATAGGAGGTGTAATTTTAACTCTCTGTGTAACACTGGCTGCTGCTAGTAGCCACTGCTGCTCTAGGATTTATTTTGTGCAGTGACCTTCTTTCTTTGTCACTGATAGAGTCTGTTGTGCCCAGGAAATGCTTCAGCATTTAGTAGGTGCAGGAGAGGTCTGTTTATTCTGTTGAAGCTGGGATCTCAGTTCTTATGTGAATGACATCTACCTGTTCCTAGGAGCAATCAATCCAGTGCAAAAAGTCTGAGTGTTGTGATGACAGCCATCAAACAAGTGTGTGACTTCACTCATGTGAAGACATTCTGTTGAAATACACAAGAAGATGACTTTTCCTGAAAGCCCTTTGAGTTCTCCATGAGCAAGGGCTTAAGTTCCCAAAGCTTGCTTTCTGTATTTGAGCCAACTGATAAGATGGGTGCAAGAGTTGTAAAGGCTACTTTATTCTGCAAGACTGATGAGGTAAACGAATTCCTGCACAGAAAGGCATTTTAATAGAGAATCCAACTCCGCTTTGGTGTTTGGGAAGGAAGCAACCCAGCACAAATAGTGATTTCCCAAACCTGGTTGCACTGATGCCAACAGATTCTCACAAAGGGCCATGAGATGGTAGCAGCAACATGTGCTCAGCTGCCTGGTCCTATCGACTTGCATTGACACTGAGCAGATTAGTTGTGCTTGGGTGCAGGGGAGGTCCAGGACATGGAGGGACACATTGGATGTCTTGAGAGAGATGACTTCTTCTGGCTGAAACTCACCCTGTGCATGCCCATCCTGTACCCCAGGTGAGTGCAGTGGATGTATAGCCAGGCCACCACTCTGGAGCACTGTGTTTTTTGTCCAGATGTGTTACAGAGATCTGTAACAAGGGCTCTGCCATCCTTTGCTGGCAGTGACCACTGAGGTATACATAGTATAAACCTAATCACCCCAAAGCAAATACTTCCTGGCAAGCTAGTCCTGCCCAGGATACACAGGAGAAGGAAAGCCCTTCCTCCATCAAGAAGTCCCTGAAAATAGGGTGTGTTCCACAGGTGGGTTTTCCTAGTTTCTTGGTAAATCTTAAGGTGTGCAAAGTCAAGGACTGGTTTAGAAACTCTGATTTCCCAGATAATGGCTGCAGACCAGCTACCTATAGGTGTTAAACAGCCACAGAGGTGTGGAGCCCTCTCCAAGTCTCCTGTAATGGAAGAAGGGGAAGGAAAAGGGGAAATATTGTTAAATACTGTTGGCCTCAGTAGGTGCTTGATGAGTCAGGTCATTTGTTGGCCTGGCAGAGAACAGATTACTAGGAATCAGAGTCCCCTTTTTTTAGTATCAAGGTGCAACTGAAGTTCTTAATTGTTTTGATTTCCAGGCTTGGCAGCTTTCCTTCCCATAGCATATGAGTAGTGCTCAAGGAAGTTGTGAGAGGGAAGGAGCAAAGGAGGCACTGAGGAATGCATGAGAGGACAAGAGTCATACTGGATGGAGCGATGGAGCAGGGCTGTGTATAGACCATGCCCTGCGCTCACAAGTGACTGCTTTCTGTAGCTCACTACTGCTGTGCCAGTGTTAGTGAGCAGTGGGATCTTGAGTTAATGTCAGGGCTTTGATGGATCATGGAAGCTCATTGTGAAACCCTAGGAGCTCTGCTGTGAATCCTAGAATGGTTTGTATTGGAAGAGACCTTAAAGCTCATCCTGTTCCAACCCATTGCCATGGGCAGGGACATCTTCCACTAGAGTGGATTGCTCCAACCCACATCCAGCCTGGCCTTGAACACTGCCAGGGATGGGGCAGCCACGGCTTCTCTGGGTACCCTGTGCCAGTGCCTCATCACACACATAGTGACGAATTTCCTCCTAATAGCTAATCTAAATCTCCTCTCACAGTTAAAAGCCATTACCCCTTGTCCTGTAGAAAGCCCCTCCAGATTTCTTGTCAGCCCCTTTAGGCACTGGAAGCTGAGCTGATGTCTCCTCGGAGCCTCCTCTTCCCAAGGCTGAACAACCTCAGCTTTCTTGATGAGCCCAGGGCTGCTCTCAGGGCACAGCCGCCGCGGAACGGAGACCTCAGAGCTGCCCCGGCCGCTCTTTCCCTGCGGCAGGGCCCGGTCTAGGTCCCGCTCAGCTCGCCCAAGCCTCGGGACCCGGCCTGGCCGCGAGGGGTCGCCCTCCGGCCGCGCTGCTGCTCCGCAGCCTCGGGCGGCAGCTCCGTATGCCCCACCGGAGATCGCCGAGGCCGGGAAACCCAGCGCTGCTCCTGCGCCGCTCCGGGGCTTGCATCTTGGCAGCGTTAAAGCAAGATCATCCATGCTGCTGCTGCCCTCCTGCTGCTTGTGACTGCGGAAGCTTTAGTCACCTCCCCAGACTTTGTTACTGTTTTCTGCAGCATCCCAGGAAAGCAGCTGAAACTAGCTTGTTCAAAAACAACAGTAAATGGACAGAGAGCAAGAAGAGAACTTTTGTTTCCTTCCCTATCTGGACAAGTTGTTACTCATTCTGTATGAACACTCTGTTGTCTCTGGTTACTAGAGATAGTTCAAGGTGGAAAAAGGAAAAATCGTACCTAAATGTGAATCTTACCTAAAATTTAACAAGACCATATGAATAGCCCTTATAGAGGTGACAACTTAGACTGAGGGTGAACCCCTTAAGCATCCAGCCAAACAGACACAAAGGGTAGGAAATACCTTCTGAATCCCAGAGCATCTGGCTGTAGATAGCACAAAAGGCTTTGCATGGCTATCAAATACGTTTTTAAAAACCTCTGTGCATTGCAGGATTGCTTTTTTTTTTTTTCAGAGATGAAGCAGTAACAGTCTCAGCAAGAGAAACTGACCTTGTATTAAGTAGGAAGTAACTCTGTGGGACAGGATTCTGAATGAAGTGGGTTTTCTTTTTATAAGGGCTCACTTTCCCTATTTATTTTGGCAGAGCTTTACAAACAAGTGCTTGTATGCTGGTTCCCTTGATGGACTGTCTAGTCCCCTGGCTAAGTATCCATCATTTTGCTCTCCCAGCAATGTGGCTGGGAGCTGTTATTTCAAGTGGATTCCTGTTTCATCCTGGATAACAAAATTGTTTGTAAGCTGTGGGATAACAATGGAAGATTGGCAAGAAGTATTATAAACACTTTCCGTCAGTGCCAGTGCTTTAAGGGAATGAAGGAAATGTTCTCTGAATGCAGGAATGGCCAGAGAAGTGACCGTGAGAAAAGAACCTTGTGTCCTACCTACATAAACTGGTGTCAGCTTATGGAGGATTGCACTCCATATGTTACTCTGGCTTGCTAAAATGAGCCCATACTGCACAGCTCTCTCAGATGTGTAAGAGGCAGCTGATTTGCATGCACCATCAGCCACAGGTCCAGGTTCTTCTCATCTCTGCGTTGTCTTTAGGACCCACAGATGTGAGGCTGGACAGAAATCAGGCAAAGCAGAGCTTGACTGATCCAGTAGCAATCCTGCAGCCCTGGTTTCAGGTCAGAATCAGACACTTCACTAGAAATGTGCAGAGAAGTATTTAACATGTGGACCAAGGTATTTCTGTGTAGAGAAATCCCAGAGAGAGGGTCAGGATACCAGTGAATTATCACTACATCATCTAATCTGGGTATTGGGCTTTTCAGTACTTAAAAGGGGGCTTGTAAGAAAGATGGGGAGAAACTTTTTAGCAGGGCCTATTGCAATGGGACAAGGAGTGATGTTTTTAAATTGAAAGGGGAGATTCAGATTAGGTATAGGGAGGAATTTTTTTTTGCAGTGAGGGTGGTGAAGCTCTGGAGCAGAGAGGTGGTAGATGCTTCATCACTGGAAACATTCAAGGCCAGGTTGGATAGGGCTGTGAGCAATCTCATCTAGTTGACGATGTCTGTTCGTTGCAAGGACATCATTGGACTAAATGACCTTTAAAGGTCCCTTTCAACCTAAACCATTCTGTCTTTCTATGATTCCTTCCATTACCTCATCCACAAGAAGCAGCTGGAGTGGAATGTAAGGACTAGGATTTATCACTGTGTGCTTTTAGGGAGTTGGGTTACCACAAAGTAACTGTTAGCACAGCTGAAACACCAACAGGACTCAGAGATCAGAAAGAGAAGAATCATTGACAGACCAGGGGTTACCCATGGACCCTATTTCCTCTTGGCTTTTCACTGGGAGTTGTGTGTTGTGACAAGAAGCACCATATACAAATACATCCTGCAGCATCCGATATCAAGTGCCAGAGTATAATGAAGAAGCATTGATTAACTCTTCTCTGCAGCACAATGTGCCTTTACATACTGCCATCCTGAAATTATTGATTAGCCTGGGGTCTGGCTGATATTGTGCTGAGAGCTATTTTTGTGCATGAGCATCAATTCAGAGTCTTCTTGCTCTTCGGGAACAAGAGCCACCTCGCTTCCATACACACTGATATTTTTGTACCATCTGCAGCAGTGTGCAGAGCTTTTGATGATCTCACAGGTACCTGCATGTGTTGGAGCCCAGGATGACATAGCACCTCTTTGGAGCAGAACTTTAACTCCTTCTTTCCTAAAACCTAAACCAACAATCATGTCAATGTGCTCTATTGTGCCCCAACTGTCTCTTGTACTTTCTTCATCCCTGAATGATCTTTTAGTATTGAAATGATTTAAAATGTATATAGTGCATTTGAGGTGTGGCTTCTTTGCTTTTGCCCTAGAGTAGTAATCTTTACTTAGAGATAAGTATACATTCCTTTACCTGTAAACTTCTGATACATGTGAGAGTCAGCTTCACTTACCTCTGATGTCAGCACAGATCTGAAATGTAATAGGTATATAAACACTCTTTGTTACTTATGACTTTGGGATTTTGAAACCCATTGCTACTGAAGATACACTTTGTTTTCTTTTTCCTGCCTGCCAGCTACAGGTGCAGATTTTCCTGCATTGCACTAAAATGGTTCTACCTTTGTTTATTCCAGACCAGAACTTCAGCACAGTTAACATGCCCAGAAAATGTTACCTTTGTTTGATGTGTTGGGACAGAAGTTTAGAAATAGTGTGGGTACTCACAGAACATGTAATTCAACCAGAGTGAAGACAACAGCCTTTGAACTAAGCCAGAGTATGTGATTATTTACATGCTGACATTTACATGCTTTCAGCCAGGTTGTTTCCAGTCATTTGGAGTTACAAAAATATCCTTGTCTCTTACCAGTTTGCTACAGATGTTCCAAAATGTGTTGTTCTAAGATACCCCAGATTCAGGTAATGCAGTTTGGTTTCAGCAAAGCTAAAAGAACATGTCAAAAATGTCAGCAGGAAAAATGAATCCTTGTCTTGCATGACCTCTTAGTTACAGCATTTCATGTGAAAATTTGTGCATACCCTGGTAGCTTAGTTTTGTGTTTTTCATATCTCATCAGACTCACATACATGCTGGTTTAGAAGCATTGAATGAAACATAATGGGAAAAGAATTATCTCTTAGTTTAGAGAGAGATTTATTATCCCAGTCTATTTATATTAAATTAAATTGCATTATTACTCTCTCTTCTCTATTGATTACCTTCTCAAGTGCATCTAAAGTGAGCAATTGCCATGATCTTCTGACTCACTGACATCTGAAAAGAGGGAATTCAGGCAATTCAAACTGCTTCATTTCAGGCTCTTTTGCTTAAATATATTTACAGAATTTTGTGGCTTATCCATCCCTTCCCTTCCCTCCCCCCCCCCCCCCCCCCTCCTCTCTCTCTCTTCTTTCCCCCCT